>VZTO01023926.1:159926-196040 GCA_013400615.1 Syrrhaptes paradoxus | reverse complement strand
ATCCCCAACACAAAGCACAAGTCTGTAAGGCACAGGTCATGTTTTGCACCATGGTACCTACTTGTGTTCTTGGATCTCATGCTCATTACCAAGTTTCAGCAGAGGCAAGGTGGATGTGGCCCTTCTCCCCTCTCCCTCAACGCTGTTTTCTCCTGTCTCACCGGCTGCTTCTGCACTTTCCCGATACGACACCTCACTCTGCTAGGGCTTGTTTTTTTCCATAGCTCAGTCAGGCCTTTGGCCTGCTTATACTCCTTGGAGGAGGCAAAAACAAAGACTGAAAACAAATGCCAGTGACGCACCTGCTACACCCTGAGCCAGGGTGCAGGAAATACCAGCAGATGTGATAGTACTGTAACACCCTGAGGGACCAGCCACAGGCCCACCCAGGGCAGGACGGGCTGGGAGGATGTGACAGGGCAGTGCCATCGGCCTCACGTGCCAATGCAATGGCAGGCCCCCATGTGCCTCGGAGGGCCCAGCCCCAGCTTGCCCCAGAGGGAGGTTTCAAGAAGCACCAGTGTATTGACCGCAGCAAGGCAACAACTGCACCCCTCAGCCAAACCAAGATGCTGCTGGACACGGCTGCACTGGTCTCTCCTCCCTGGCACAGCTCTGCTGCTCTGAACTTGGCTCCATTCCCTCAAGCCTGGCCAGGAGGGTTGCACAGGGACTGTCTGCAACTAAAAGAAAAGCAACGCCTCCGAAGGGGGAACCCCTCCCCAAACTGGGGAATCGCTCCTGGAGGCAGCTTCCTCAGCACAAACCAAAGTAATTGCAGATATTGATGGCTGCCCCTCTCTTGGGGTCATCTTGCTCTCTCAGAGGCTTGGGCTTACATCTCTTTTCCAGGATTGTGGTTTTGGGACTCTCCCTGCTCCAGGATTGTTGTCTGGGAAGGGGCTGATCCTTAGTCATTGGGTGGTGAGCAGTATCACTGTGTATCACTCATTTGTATATGTTACTATTCTAATCATTATTTTAATTTTTGTTGTTTAGTTATTAAATTGTTCTTATGTCAATGTAAGAGTCTCTTTTCTCTTTACCCCTTTCTCCCCCCCATTAGCAGGATGGGGGAGGGTGAGTGAGCAGCTGTGTGTTGTTGGCCACTAGAGGGGTTTTTAAAACCACAGCAACCACTAACACTGCAGCTAAATCAATCTCCTGATTTAGAATACACAAATCTACTCCAGAAAAGTTTAATGTGGGTCCCTGGGGCATCATATCCCAAAAAAGACACAGTACAAGAAAAGGCAGAATTCCCCAGTCTTTAGAACAATCCAAACACTTCATCTACTACAAGGCTGCACACCGCAGCAGCTGCCAGAAGCAGCATCAGCCTGAGGCCCAGGAGGCTTCGTGACCTCCCAGAGATGGCCTGGAATAAACAGCACCCAAACCATAAAGCCTGGTCTTGCAGAGCCCCTGGGAACTACTGAGACTCCCTGAAAGGGAAAGAAAAAGGGCAGAACTCCATACCACAGTGAGCTGCCCAGCATCCCTGCTGGAAGATGAACCAGACAGGCTGATCCCGCAGTGCTCAAGCTCTGCGAGATGATGTGTCCTGGGAGAAGCAGTACTGTCCAGGAGACAGATCCCTACACCAAAATTTCTTTGGCCACACTGACTGTGTGGCAACATCTACTCCTGCGAGAAACCGTGGGGTCAGAGGAAGAAGGGAGAACCATTACAACAGCCTGTCAGGAGACCAGGAAGGTCACACCACATTGCCAGTTGGGAACAGGAATGGATCCCCAGTGAAGAGGTCAGCCTGGTACAGGCCCAGTCCCAGGGACATCTGTGCTACTCTGTCTCCTATTCAGTCTTTGGGTGAAGACTCTTAGGATAATTTAGGCAGGAACTTCCGGTGGTCTCTAGCTCGCCCCACCCCCACATTCAACACAGGGCTAATTTCAGGGCCTTGTTCAGACAAGTATCAAGTTATCTCCACTCCAGCATGTCCAGAATAAGCAGTGCCTGGGCCACAGGCGTACTTCTGATGTACTTAGGCCACAGAGCCACTGCCTCTGAGGAAAGAGACAGATGCTTTCCTTCTGCCTACCAATCTTGTATGACAGCACCATCTCTCATCACTAGATATCGCCCCTAAGCAAAAGTGCAATGATTCACGGCCGCTCCACTCCACTGTAAGCTCTGCAGGTTGGTACAAAGCACTTAGTTCCCCTGGAACTACGCACTAGAAGCGACCAAGCCTCCCAGATGCACAGTTCTATGTGACAGCAAAGCATAACCAGCTAGGTGAGCTGACAGAAAGGCTGGAGAAGCACTTATTCAAACAATGTAAAACAGACCTTCCTCTGGAGAACAACATTGTGAGCTTAGGGAAGGACCTATGCTGAGGAGCAACCAGCTGATGTCAGACCTGGCAGGCTCAAAAATATCAAGAACACTACTCAGGTGCCCAGTAAACACTGCAGACATCACATTGCCATAATGAAAATGCTTCCAGTGGGAGAATTATATACCAAGACATTTAAAGCCTGCTAGGAAGCAAGATGACCTTTACTGACACCAACTCCATGGTCTCCCCAACAAATACTAAATTTGACCAGTTTGCAGCTCTAGATGCCCACTGAAAAACTGAGATAAATAGGAGCGGAAGAGTCTTCCTTCTCCTTACCACTTGCCTCTCTATAAAGGAGGATAAGGTGCCTTCCTAGGTGCGAGCAAGAGGCCCTCTCCTGTGGCACATGCACCACAGCAGGGGAGCCTGTTGCCCTCACCCAGCCCTGACAGCGTGCAGATGTGCAGCCTAAGACACCCTCCAAACCCGCGGGATCACCAGGTTTCTGCTGTGACCACAGCCGGAGCACGAAGCACCTTGAAGGTTGAACCACACCGGTCAGGTGCCTCCCGGAGCTGGCAGCAGCCCAGCCTGCAGCCCCCGCTGGGCGTCCCCTCCCACACAGGCCCATCTGCAGGGCGGATGGCAGGCCCGAGCCCCGGGGCCAGGCAGGCGGCGGGAGAGGCTCTGGACATCCAAGGCGGCGGCAGGGCTCTGGGCAGCCCGTGCCCGGGCCCAGGCAGGCAGAGAGCAGGCGGGGCAGGATCACAGCGGTTTATTGGCAACACGAGCAGAAGTGGCGGCGGCAGCAGGCGCCGAGCAGGGTGCGGGGCGGCGGTGCTCCGGCGGGGCGGGGGCGCGGGGCCGCCCCGGGCCTATGTCAGCGTCTCCCCCTTGGTGACCTGCGGGTAAGAGGAAACGCTTCAGGCGAGGCCCCGGGACCCAGCCCGGCCCCGCGGGCCCCGCCTGCCCCTCTCCCCGCTGCTCACCCGGGCCTCGATGTACTCGATCCTGCGCTCCAGCGCCGTCAGCTTCTCGTTCAGGGTGGCCAGCCGCGACCGGCACGACATGTCTGCGGGGAGGCGACAGTGAGAGACCGCGGGGCCCGCCCCGCCGCCACCCCCCGGCAACGTCGCCCCACGCCCTCACCGAAGGAGTTGAGGAAGTCCGCGATCTTCTTGATGGAGCTGGTGATCACCTCGATGTACTCACGGTTGGCCCAGTCCTGGTGGATCTCCCGCTGCACCGGGTCCTCCTGCACCGACATGGCCGCCCCCGCCCGCGCCTGCGCGGGGCTACGCACCCCCCCCATCCCCACCGCGCCTGCGCAGAGCCGGCCCAGCTCCCGGCCCCGCCCGCCGCCGCCGGGATGTCAGGGATCCGTGGGCGCGGGGCAGTGCCCGGCCGCCGCTTCCTCGTCGCTGGTATCTGAGCCGCTCCCGCTCGGCTCCTGTAGGGGACGCGGCGCTGTCAGAGACGAAACCGCCCCCCACGCCCCGCTCCACCCGCCCTCGCTGCGTTATAAGGAGCTCCAGCAGCCAGCCCCGGGGCGCAGGCCGCGGGCGCCCGAGAAGTACCTCAGCGGAGCTCTCTGCAGAGTCCTCCTCCTCGGAGCCCCTCTCTTCAGAGGCTTGAGACAAAATCTCTTCCCCCTGAGGTGAACGCAAAAGACCTGTACTGAGTGCATGCAAAGCGGCCACAGCATGCCGGGGTGAGAGGGAAGCAAGCAGCGTTTCGTTACCCTCTTAGCTAAATAAATGGGATTTGAGCAAAAAGCAGGTTTTGTTTCAACTGTCCTGCTGCTGCTGCAGTGAAAGAGGAAGAAAACGGCCGGAACTGGCTTCTGTTAAAGCCTCACACGGGAGTGTGTGAAGAGGTGTTCAGACAACCTTTACCTCCTCCCTTCTTTGCCTGTAGATCTTGCCACCCAGCAGAGGAAAGATCCCCTTCCCCTTCCTTGTTCACTTCAAACAAAAACTGACCAGTGTCAGAGCACCCCTAACTGCAAGGAAGCCCCCAGAGATGCAGGCCCTTAATCTTGAAATAAAACACTTCCTTCTGCTGCGCTAGATGTGACTGCAGTGTGGCCACATGGAATTTGGCCTTTTAGCTCCACCTGCACACCAGGGCAGAGTTATGGGTGTCTGGCAAGATGCGCAGTGTCATTTTCCACATTTTAACTTCCCCAGGCAAGACAGTGATTCTCACCTGAAGATCCCGGTTTTTAAGGATGCCCACCCAGAATGCCTCCTGGCAGTGGTTGAACGCCAGCATTGCCTTCACTCGGTACACAAATTGTTCCAGTGACTTCTTCAACAAAGGCACGTGATTAGTCAGACCAATATCTTGGCGAATCTAAACATCAAACAATACAACATGACTACAATTGATTCTTGCCCAAGTATTCTGGCTATTTAAAGCCATTGGTTATACAGGTGGGAGGGATGGGGCATGATCCCCACAAAGCTTGCCCAGATTATGCCATTTCTTAGCCAAAAATCTTTTATAGCTTTTGTTAAAAAAAGAAAACTCTGATAAGCATTTGGTCTAAGACAGCAAAATGATAATTTACAACAATCCAAACAGCTATATCCACTGTGCATAAAAACAGAAGGTGCCTCAGCTTTTCTCACGAACCTTAGAGAGAGGCTAGTAACTCTTCTGCATCAGTCAGATGAATTCTGCTGACCCTTAAGAAATTACTTTGAGAATCTGCTTTTCATTTGCTCCATCATCTCAGCAACACACTGGCGTCACTTGCTCTGTTCTCCAAGAACAACACACAGCTCTTCATGCACAGACCTCGCACTGCTGCCATTTTGTTCACGGCAGCCATAGCTTGCTTGTGGACAAATGTCTGGGAGCTGCAGTGCTGCTGGTGCTGGTGGTGTGTGCAATTGATAGTGTTTGGGTAAGTCTGACTCCCCTGCAAGCGATTGTTGGTGAAATAGTGGAGTTATATAGAAAACTCTGGCGGCCAGCAATGGATAATCACACTATTGCAGCCCAAGGCAAAAAGCAATGCTACAAGTGGCCAGACTGCAAAACTACCTGCCTAGGAAGGGAAATAGCTACTTGCTGATAGTCACAAGCTGCAAACTAATGCTGCAGGGAGTTTCATCACAGGAAATTGCTGAATTCCCAAGCACAAAGAAGAAAAAATGAGAAGGTGTTGAATAAGCCACTGCAATTACAATCTTTTCTTGCTCTGTGTGTGATGCAATTACAGAATCACAGAATGTTAGGGATTGGAAGGGACCTCAAAAGATCATCTAGTCCGATGCAATTCCTTTATGCTAGCTACACAGAATGTGTGTGCACTAGAAACTCCAAAGTCAACTGGTCCAGACCAAAGAAGCACTGGCTTTTGGAGAACTAGGACAGGAGGGCACACAGAGTTGCTGTAAGCAACTAAGGGCTTTCTCCCTTCAGCTACTTTGGCAAGCTCCCTGCTTGGACAAGTGTTCTTGAACCTTTAAGGAGTCTAACAGGAACAAAGCAGCACACATGAAATTCCTTTTAACTGCCTTTTCCCATGTGATTCTCTCTCGTGACAAGCACTGGCTCTCCACACTGTAAGGAGGATGCTAATCCTTTCCTTCCTTCCTCCCCCATGTCTCCCACAGAGAGACTGGCAGATTGGTTTGTGTGTTACCAGCTTCCTCCCCTTTCTTTGCCCTCTTCCCTAGAGGACTTTGAGTAAGTGTTCCCCTTGTCCACCTCCTGTTGCCGATTATTCTGATTCACAAGGCTGTTGATCTTTCCCAAAGCTTCTCTCCCATATTATCGATCTGGCATCTATGCTTTATGCAAGGTCTCTAAGATCTCAGCTTGGGTCCTCAGAAACACCCTCTTACTGATGCCAAGAGCCAAAGATGTCAAGAATCTCTGTCCTAAGAAAGAGTATGCTAACCTGATCTGACATCCAAGTCAGCCATTTCCAGATCAAATACTTCAACTTTTAGGCCATTAACCAGACTCTTTGCTTGTACAGACATTGCTGGAAGCCTGCAAATAGAACTTGCCTATGCCCAGGAAAAGCAGTGGAAGGGAAATAAATCATCCTAGGACAAGAGTTTGTGCTGCAATTAGAACTCATCTTACCTTGGAATGGCCGCACATGTGATGAAGTTGTCTGGTACTCAGCTGCAAGGTTTTCAGCAAACTCTGCACATCATCCTGCAATAAATAAGTAGAATCATTCTCAAAGGATTTTTCCGTAAGAGAAACAAGACTAATGAAGTAGTATTAGTCCTAGGAATCCTTTGAAAGGGTTGTGGGATCGAGGTGTGATGCAGGTATGCAGGAAACATCAGACAAACGGGTTGAAGCCATAGGAGACTTGCACTGTGCATGTAAGTCAGGTAACTGGTAATGAAACTGACCACATGTCATAAGGCCAAGCATTTTGAACTGAAACTGGGTTTGAATTCGAGTTTGGAATGAACACATACCAGTGAAAGTGGGGCAATTCAAATCAAGACAACCTCGACACATCTTGCCTTGCGTACAGTCTTCTGAAGTAGGGGTACCAGAGAAAAAGTATAAAACATCCTGCTGGATTGTGGTATTTGAAACACATCCAACACAGACTCTAGGTGTCAATCCTCTCTATTGAGCAAATTACATGGCATTTACTATTGTCCAGTGGCAATGACCAGGTAACTGTTTGATAACCTCATTCCCTCAAACATCCATGAGAACAGATCTTGCATTTGCAACAGAAAGGAGTTGTCTATTAGAGAAAAAAGTTATGAAGACTAAGCCAAAGAACGAGTCTCACTGGCAAAGCTGGACTGCCTTGCAACAAAGCAGGAGGAATACACAAGCTGTTCTTGCTTGTCATGTAGTGCAGGAAGATTGGCCTGTCCATCTGCACTCATGAATGTTGTCCTGCTCAAAGCTCCAAGAATTATTGCAAAGACACCAATGTCACTGCCCATCTGGACCACAAGCCCTCACCAGCCTCACATGAGCTTCCTACTCTGTGAGTGACACCTTGGTGGTAATAACTTTAATAACTTTTCAAGGAGATGGAGGCTGGAAGGGCTTCCTTTGTTAACAGTGAAGCCATCCAACCAGAAGGGTGATGGCAAGTTGGGAAACAGTGATCTGTTTGCTGAGAGAGCACTGGACGGGGCAGAGCACAGCTGGAGACATTAGATGCATTTGTCATTAAGTATCATAAGTGTCATGCCAACATGTCACTAGAGAGAGGAATTCCCTTCTAGCAAGCATCAGTCATGCTTCCCAACTGGTTCCAGTCAGTTCTGTCTCCAAATGGCTTACTTACCCTGTGCTTTTTAAAGCTGTAGTCCAGGAGAGGCATGGCAAGCTTCAGAAACGCTTCTACAAAGAGGCGGCCGTACTATAAAAGAATCATAAATACATCAGAAGGCAAATGTAAATTTCAAAGGACCATCACAAAATCAAATAAGATAATGATACATTCTTTTAAGCTACCCCAGAGACTGTTCTCGCTTAGTAAAAGACTATATTCATGTGAAGGCTGTACTAAAGCGTCCCACTTTAATCACTGCAAAGAGAGGCTAGAAGGACAAGGTCTCCTCATTGTACACATCCCTGGTTTTATTCACTAGCCAACTGAGA
Organism: Syrrhaptes paradoxus; assembly: GCA_013400615.1. Classification (NCBI taxonomy): domain Eukaryota; kingdom Metazoa; phylum Chordata; class Aves; order Pterocliformes; family Pteroclidae; genus Syrrhaptes; species Syrrhaptes paradoxus. The sequence continues at coordinate 188,125 of VZTO01023926.1, read as the reverse complement.
ATAAAACTGACCTAAACCCAAAATGTTAGAATCTATACATATATATGAGTCCTAGCCAGAAAAGGGAGAATTGCAGAGGGACACATGATCATTCTGGGCTCCAAGGGAGACCCATCTGCTGTGATGTCTCCTTGGGGACAGGAGAGATGTACCATGGGGACAGGAGAGAAGGGAAAGGGTCTAAAATCTGTAATGCCAATTGCAGTAAGTTCATTGGGGTCAAGTCATACAATGAGGATTAGTGGAAGGCGGTTGAAGGTATAAGAAACAGTGTCTGCTTCTTCCAGGGAATTCAGTAACCACTCTATTCCACTGGAGACATTAATGATTCAAGAAAGCTGGTACTTAAACTGCTCTTTTCAGGTATTTTGAGTTCTTGCTTACCTTCAAGCAGATGCTGAGTACAGGCCTGCTGTCAAATACCTACTTGGGCAAGAGGAACAAAGAGAGCAGGATCAGTCCACAAGTCTAAAGGAAACAATGTCAATAGAAACCCTTGCACAGATTATAACTGGCTTTATTTACCACCTCCAGGCTGTTCCCGCTGCTCAGCCATACTTCATGCTTTTTCCTTGTGCTCACAAATCTGGGTACACTGGGCTTTGCTGGGAATCTGAAGGTAAAGCCAGAAAAACAACCAGAACCTCACCTTGACCAAGTTAATGAGGATATGGAAATTCCGCACAGCAATGTTCCACCACAGCAGCTTCTCCAGTTGCGCCTAAAGGGATGCAAAGGGACGATAAACCAAAATGGTGTATTTGCTCTCACCTTGCTCAATGCTCTCTCAGTATTTGCTCTACCCAAAGCGTTGTTGTTGTTGTTGAAGACAGAGGAACAAAGCTTCACCACAGGCAGATTTATCACAGCAAAACCACTTAATGGCAATTCCAGCCTGATCAGTTCCCACATGGTTTAAAATGCTGAGAGTTAACACACTTCTTTGCTCTCAGAGCAGCTCTTTATTGCAAAATAATTTTGTGCTCCCACACAGGCATGCAGACCAACTGCACAGCTTAGTATTTGGCTGATTATGACCTGTTTTCTGGTTATAGCTTCTGTGGATTTACTGGATTTTTGACATGGTACAAACCATACAAAAAAGGATGCTACTTGTATGTTACCCTGTGTATCAGTTTTGGCTGATGAATGAAGCTGTCTGACTGCATTTCTTAGACGCAGTTCAGAAGTAGATTCCTTTCCAATTTACACTTCTTTATTGTACTGTATAGTTTAACTAACGTCTTCTTCTGCTCAAAAAGTCCAGTGCATTTATTTTCCTACCTCACTTGAGTCTGATGGTTTTCCAGCTGGGATGTTTTTCACTGAACTCTCTAGCTGAGCCATCATTACTCTGAAGAAAACCGGAAATGTCTGCCTGTGGAGAAAGTGAAAGCAAATCTAAAAAGCCAGCTCTGAGCATCTAGATAGGCTTCTTGTCGCCAGAACAATGTGGAAAACTTGAAGGTTACCCAGCTGGGCATCCTTCTCAACAGGAAATCACAGGAGATTGACCCTGGGACACATAAACATGTCTAGCTGAGCCTCATTGCCCAGACCGATGGAGAATCCGGGGAAGTCACTGCCACTTCCCCACTGTGAACCACACACAGACACCACCCATTTCTTTGTAGCTCTGGTGGATGCACAGCAAAAAGTTTGTGGCTGTCAGCATAAGGTGGTTTTGGTAGTTCCAAAGTGCAGGAACTTTGATCATTCACATGTAAACCATGTTTCCAAACTCCTGTGTTAGGAGCAGAAACATCCCGACAGTGCTTTTGCACACTGTGTACCAGATTGCCTACAGCCAGGCCAGGCCCCCTGAGGCTGACTTTCAGAGTGCTTTGTACCACCACGGTGGCACCGAAAGAGGAAACATACCAGAATACAGACGGCAGTTAATTCTCCAATTAAAATGTCTCACAAATAATTAACTCAACATTTTGTTAATGCACAAGGCCATTTGTCCTGATTTCGGCTGGGACAGAGTTGACTTTCTGCACAGTAGCCAGTAAGAGCTGGATTTGTACTGCGAAGAAGGCTGATCACACACTGATGTTCATAGCTGCTGCCAGGACACTCAAGGACTTTTCAGCTTCTTTCCTGTGCCAGTGCCTGCAGGTACAGGAGGAGCTGGGAACCCTGGCTAGCAGGAAAACACCACACCACCATTCCACCTTGACGTAAAGCTAACCATGTCCTAACCTGTTGCATACTGCCAAAAGAATGTTTACAAATGCCCAGAGTAGTCCACAGCAGTACTAACATGAAACCAAAATAGACGACAAAATAAGAAAATTAAATATTAAAAAGCAGAAATTGCCATTGTGCATCTCATGAAATGCAAAGGCTCTATTGCTATAATTACCTGCTTAGTGTAGGATAAGTAGATGAACATCCATCTTTGGCAGAGTTGATCAGTTCGGGAACACCAACGCTGGAGATTTCTTCTATAGCTTTCAAGATGTTATCTGTATGCTCCAGGTAGACACTAAATCCAAAACCAGCTTAGTTCATCAGTAAATATTATGCAGAATAACACAGGCCAAAGCCCTCCTGGAGCTGAATCTGTTGAATGTGGCAAGGGGTGCCACGGGCAATAAGAAGGACTCCTCTAAGCACATAAGTAGCAAAAGGGAAAATGTGGGTCTGCTGCTGAATGGGGCAGAGTCCTGGTGACACAGGACACGGAAAAGGCTGATGTTAATGCCTTCATCACCTCAGTCTTTACTAGCAAAACTGTCCTTCAGAAATCTCATGCCTCATAGAAGGGCAAAGTCTGGAGCAAAGAAAACTTTGTGGAAGAGGATCATGTTAGGGAAAAGCTAAGTAAACTGGACATACATGAGTCCACAGGCCCTGATGGGATGAACCCATGAGTGCTGAGGGAAGTGAGTGATATCATTGTGATGCTACTCTTATCTTTGAATGATCATGGCAACTGTGAGAGGTGCTTGAGTGCTGGAGGAAAGCAAATGCCATTCCAATCTTCAGAAAGGGCAGTAGGAAGGCCCAGGGAACTACAGGCCAGCCAGCCACATCCTGATGCCTGGGAAGGTGGTAGCACAACTATCCTGGAAACCATTTCCAGGGAGACGAAGGACAAGAAGGTGATTGTCAGTAGTCAGGGTAGATTCACCAAGGGGAAGTCATGCCTGACCAGCCTGGTAACCTTCACTGAAATGACTGGTCTGCAGATGAGGGAAGAGTAGAGGGTATTGTCTACCCTGACTTGTAAGGCTTTCAACACTTTCTCCTGCAAGATCTTCACAGAGTAGCTGGATGAGCAGACAGTGAGGTAGACTGAAAACTGGCTGAACAGCCAAGCTCAGAGGATTGCACCCAGCATGGTCCCAGGCAGCCTGCTCTAGGTGGCCATGCTGGAGCATGGGGGTTGGAACAAGTGAACTCCAGAGGTCCCTTCCAGCCTCAGCCATCCTGTGATTCTGTGACTGTATTTCACCTAAACTCAGTCCTGCTCTCTCTGGCTTTAATGAGAGATGATTTGCTTTCAGTTTAGTGAAAACAAAACCAGACACTTTGGTCCAGATCCACACTTACATGTGCTGATGTATACTGTTGAGCTACAGTCTAGCAAAGACGAGCTCCAAACATGCTTCTATGGCAATGGCTGACAGGATTATTCCTGTCACTCACTGTCATTCAGTGCTGTAGAAACAGTGCTTCAGACCAAACTGTGTAAGTATGAGGGTTGAGAGGGGTCATTCCTCTGCAGCAACAGTAATTATTAGAAAAAGAGTGGCTTGGCATGCTTGAGACAATGGCTTGAGCCTTACCAGAGCAGAGTATGCAGCGCACTGTTGAAATGGCTGCCCTTCTCTTGGTCTCCACTGGGCTTCACCCATGACTTGCAGAGGAACTGCTTTGCTAAGGAAGCTGTACAAGATAAGGAATAACTTATTGAAGGAAACAGATGCGCTTCATTTCCCATCCAAGACAATTTCCTTCTTGCTACACTCAGTGGGCAGTTCTCCCAGTGTGGGAGTGTTTAAAATAGTAAAATAATCTCAAAGTAGGGAACTTACAATTCTGAGTGGCTGTGGGGATCTGAGAAGGACAAATTCTAGAGGTGTCTTAGTATGACAAGGTATGGCTGAGAGGTGATTGTGTCTGGAATTATTTCAGTGTGTGACAAAGTGGAGACCAACTCATTCTCCCTTCAAGTATGTCAGTGCCTTACCTGCTTGGATGCTGTTCCTCTTACAGAACAGGTCTGAGAGTTCTCTTCATCGAAAATGTTTGTTACATGGAGTTAAGAATATATTAGATTTTCCTCCCTCTGCCCTGAAGTAACAGCTGTGTTTGCAGTTCATTCCCATAATTTTTGGAAATGAGCTGTCTCACAGCACACTGACACATCTCTACTTACACTACGAAGTTACATCAGATTAAGCCTATAATCACCTTCATAATCAGTGATTAAACTGGTACCAAAATTGAATTCTTAAAAGCTGTGAGGCTCTGATTTTTAAAGACACCAACTAAGAGAGTTAGAGTCTGCCTTCCTGCATGTGACTGAAGCACAGTAAAACAAATACCAAAGAGGTTCCAATGTATTTATTGCTATTCCTTTTATTAATGGCTAGAACTGTTCACTCCAGTGAGATTACTAGGATACCAAAGGGAAATCTCTCCTCTAAAAGATGCACTTCAGAGATAGAACCCAAGAATTACAGGCAAAGGACAGCACAAAAATAAATTATTAGTTCTTCACACATTACCTATTTTCTCTTTCTTCCATCCAGTCATTGGTTTCTCAGTGATAGCAATCAGGAGCTGAGTGAGGATAAAGGCACAGTGGAAGCTGGGAACAGTCTGCTGGAAATTCAGTAGGTAGTGAAAACTCTCACTGAGGATGACAGGAAAGGAAAAAGTAAAAACAGTGTAGATAGGGTAGTCTCCCAGAAACACATAAATAAAAAGGAAATATTTGACCAGCTCAGATCCAAGGTCTCCCTAGCCCAGTATTTTGTCTCTGGCAGTGCCTTTCTGAAGAAGGGATAGTCAATCACTAGAGATAAAAATTTAGTCACCAAGAAGCTTCTCTCAGGCCCCAGTCACTCTAAGTCTAGGAACATCTTTATACACTGCTTTTGCCTAGTGTTCCTGTAAGCATTTTAACTACCCAGAACATACTAATTCTTTCTGTGAATTCCATTAATCTAGTCTCAAATAGCATACAAACAAATGAGCTTCATAGATTAATGCATATTTTATAATCCCGTAGCTCCTCTTAATTAGATTTGACTGCACTGCCATTCAGTTAAATACAAGGCTTTCTGAAGGTACAAAGTTCTCTATGAGAGCTCCCAAACACACATATACCCATAATGCCCCCACAAAACAGGGAAAACTGCTTGAAATTAATCCCTTTCTGAGCCAGGAAATACTGATTCTACCTTATCAGCTCCTCAAGAGGAAGAAACTCTGTCTCTCCTGGCTTCAGCCTGTCTGCAAGCACCTGGAGAGCTGACCTTAGCAAGTCAGTATTTTCATGCTGAGAAAAACCATTCCTGATAGGAAAGAAAAAAAAAATAATCCTGTTCATTACCAGACTAGAAGGAAGAGAGGTATCAGATGCAAAAGTATATCTAGGCATATTTTTGCAACAAGAAAAATAAAGAAGCAGGATATGTGAGACAAACCCTGCAATATGAAAGTTATAAGGGGACATAAAAACCCAAAACCTGATTTTGACAGCAAACTTAGTTCATACACGTTTTATCTTTTCCAGGGAACAGAAAACGTTGTGCACACAAAATACTAACTTTTCAGTTAGACTGCAGACCTGGCTAGGAGGGACAGGCCATTTCACATACGTGGAGGTCCATATGTACTAAAATAATGTTATGCAGACCTGAAAAAAAGAGGATGTCTAATGACAGTTGCTGTGCAAGTGCAGTGATAGTGGCTGGTCACCTCTTGAACAACAGGTAGGAGCCCAATAGGGCAGAAAACTGTAGAGATCTTCACTAATTCTTTGAACTACTGGTGTCTATGAAATCATTCAATGAGGATACGCATTCTGGAAAGGCTCGAATGCATCCACGTTCTAGATCTATAGACTGTATATATGGACTTGATAATAGTAATGCTCAAGTACACCTTTAACACACAAGTCAATTAACAATCAGTAATATAAGATGGCTTGACTAAATGTATGTAAAAGGACTTGTAATTAGACTTAAGTGGCTGGACAGCTCTCCCAATATATGGCTGCCTGACCAAAATGGGTACACTCAGGAACAACCAGCATTCATGCTGGCTAATGAGAAAATGACCAATTCAGGGGTGGATCAGGGTCTCTGAGGCTCCAGTAGTGGCCAACAGGAAAAGCAGACCTTAGACTTCATACAGTTTTTACACAATTACTACTGCTTCTTAAGTACAAAAGTAAATTAGGGTTCAGAAAAAACTTCTATGATGCTATCCTGGATTATATTAGCAGATGGAGAGGTAAAATCCAGGCTGCACAGGGATTGTTCAGTTTGGCATTTATGAATCCAGTTCGAGTGCATCAGCAGCACAGGCTTTTTGTCAATGAGGTACGCACTCGTCCTTTCCTATTGGCAAAATAAATTATTTCATTGCTCAGGATTCAGGCAGTGACAATTTAACAAAGGATGAGGGGACTTACTGGGTAAGAAATTCCAAGATCCCTAGGCAGAATGAGAGTTGCCCAACTAGGTGTGCTAGTATACCACTTATGCTGGTCTTGATCCAAAACCACACTGAATTCTAGCCAGTTCAGTGCCTCGTTGTGGATTCACTGTTAATCACCTACGGTTTTAGTTCAGCGCAAGATCAGGCAATGAAGCTTGACAACTATAAAGTGCTTAAAAGTCTTCAGCCACTGCAGTGTGTTGTTTGCATGGCTGACAGGCCATTTGCTGGGTACAAACACTCTGAAGAACAGGAACAAGAAGAGGAAGCAATAAACAGCCTATGCTCATTCAGGTGACCATATACTCTCTTGTTTAAACTCACCAAGCAAATAGGGAGCGAAAATTTAGTAACAGCTGTTGGTAACAGGACGACATCAGCTGGTGCTCCTGGATGTTCACTCTTGTGTCATCTTCCACACCCTGATTTTGTATCGCAACTGCCTTTAATATTAAAAAAAAAAAGTAATTAAATGCTATTCCAAGGAAAGATAATGGCACAAGAATCCATTTCCATAAATTCCATGTTTAAAACACCTGAAGAAAACAAAACCACTCTTTTTTTCCCACAAACAAAACCAAAAATACCTTTACAGGTGACAAAACTTGTCATTTTTTTGAGTCAAAATTGCTGCCCGCTGACCTGGAAGTAGTTGTGCATGTTCTCCATGTGATTACACAGGGGCTTTAGTAGCTTGACTACACACGTAGCAACTTCCTTGGGGGATCTCTGACACAGGTGGGAAAAGCCAATATCTTTGTAGCCTCTTTCCTGCAGCAAACCCCAAAGATTAAAGTCACTTCATCAGCCTCACTTGAGAATAACTCTGCATCAAGTACTACTTCTTGGACTGCTCCTGAGCAGTCCCATTCCTGATGTCATACACTCTGTCAGGAAAGGTCACAGAATAAGAAAGATGGCTTCTGCTGAACAACCAGCACGAAATTCAGAGAAGTGGTTAACATTCAATTAAAAGAATAGAACTGATGTGACATGTAACTCTTTCACATTTTACTCAAACACTAAGAGAAGACAGTCTCTGCACATGGGAATTCAGAGAGGTAGAAAGACAAGGAGAAAGAGCACTGAATATGATGGAGTCCATCAGGTTGTAGTGAATTTCTCACAGTTTAATGCAAAGGGCCACACGTTTACTTCCTCCTGAAAGCATCACCCAGGAATGCAAGGAGTCACTGCACTCTGGGTGCCCTTCTACAGAAGAAGCAGAAACCCAGATCCAGCAGCTATGTGGCCTGCCTAACTTGAGCTGCTTCTTGAACAGCAGAGCCAGCCTCCACAGGGAAGGCTTGGAAAAGGGTCACTTGAGTTTTGAGGCTGCTAGGCCCCAGTTATACATCCTCTCCTGAGACATGCAGAGAACCAGATGGTGCAAACACTCCACAGTGAAGGAAGTGGTACAGAGGTCTCTTTTGAAAGAGCAAGTGCTGCTCTGACACACAGTTGGGTGTCAGGATTTCCATGCAATGGTTAGGTGAAAATAATTCTGAAAAACATTTCTCTTGAGAGAGGCCTGGAGGCCACTGATGTGCTCTGCCTCAGCCCAGGTCTAGCCCCATCGGCTGCTGCTGTACTTGCCTTTGGAAAGGGCACACTCCTTGTGGAGCCTGGGGTCAGGACATGTTCCAGCTTCCAGCACAGGTCATCCAGGAGGAAGCAAAGTTCAGCAGGCCCCAGCTGCACAACTTCACGAGCCTGTAATTACAAGAACAGTCAATCCAAGGACTCAGCTCGTAATTGTAGTGCCCTGAAGCTCAAGTTCACCCCCTCCATTTCCAGCTATGACTCCTGCCTTAGTTAACCTCAGCCAGGGACCTATTTGTTAGATGCTAGGGCCTTTTCACATTTTACTAATCTTACTGTAGCCAGACAAAATTAGACTCCAGGTGGACTCAGCCTGCCTACAAAGGTTAAAAAAATAAACACTTCTGCTTTCCACATCCATAGCAATGAAGTTTTATATAAGCTCACAGATGACAAACAGGACCCTGACCACCAAGGGCACATCCATGACACCAGTCCCACGTTTGTGCTGAGTTTCCAATCTGCTGATGCCTTGAGACACTTGTTTTTTTGCAGCATGGGCTTTAATTAAATGTCATAGGTTCTTTTTAATAGGCAAGCTGCCTCTTAGTGTATTTAACATCCTACAGCTTAGCAGTGTTCAATATTAAAGCCCCTTTCTTTCTATTAGGTCTATATATGTTATACTGGATCTTTTTCTCTTTTATACAATGTTTATATTACTTTGTTTTTAATGTTGTGCAGTATATGTTTGCTGTTCTCAGGAAAGTCCTCTTTATCTCAGTGCCTTGAAGTACTTTGGTTTCTTTGGGGGCAAATTCTCTCCTGGTGCCTAGCTCACAGCCCTGGACCAACACATCTTAACATCAATCTTCAGTCCATTTTAATGGAGTAGAAGGGGCCAAGGCCTCCGGGGGGGAGGGGAGCTACGCAAAGCCTTGTCAGTATGGTTTTATGCTGTTCCACCCACCTCTGTATGCATCTCTGTGTCCAAGACAGACTTTGTCAGCAGCCCACAGTGGAGTACAGTGAACACTTCAAGGTCTAACTCTCGGAAGTACAGGCGATAGCTCTGCAGCTGTGCCAGAGGATTTCCCATCTCTCTCTCAGCAGCAGTCTGAAAAGTAAATGGCAGAATTAACATTCCAACCTGCAAGACTGTAAGACTTTCTAGCTCAAAGCCATTTCTTTCACACAGATGTCTGTATTTTGTGTCAGGTTGACAAAAGACTAGGAGGAGTTCACAATAGCTAGTAGAGAGACAAGCACGTAGAATCAGAAGCATTTTCATTTGGGACTGTACAAGTCACTAAAAATTTTACACAAAAAAAATAATACTTAGGAAATTGGAATAATCTTTTCTGTCTCCTTTCTGTGAATTACTGACCATTGTTGAAACCCATTCTGGACTTGGTGAAAGACCAAGTACCCATAAGCATCAGGAGAGATGAAGGTAAATGGTTTTATCTTTGATAAATACCAGGATAGTAAACTATGGGATGCTCTGTTGTCTCTGGGTGACAATCTGTAAGTTATTAGAGATTCACCCCACACAAGCCTGTCTCAGGAGTCTATTTACATTACATGTGTCTCACAACAGGATTTCTGTATTCTGTTGTCCTGGGCAGGGCATGGCATCTAAGGGCTAGTGTGGGACCACTACTCTAGTTAGGTGAGAAAGATTAGATACATTCCTTCCCAAAAATATTTGAGACTTTGCTTATCCCCTGTAACTTAAGTAACTTTGCTGTCATATCTGACTCAGTTACATATCTGTACAATAGTAGGGAAGTAGGAGAAGCATATTTGCCTGGCTGAAATTGATAAAATGCAGTCTGAATAACATTTATGAGTAACAACAGTAGAAGTGGGACCTTGTGGGATGCTTATGAGATCCCAGCACCCCAGATGCTAAGCCCAAAACTGGGCACACTTCCCTGGTTTATCTTTTTCAGCCAGCACAGATCTTGCATTCCAGACATGAGGACAATACAGTAAGAGCTTGTTCAAAAGAACAAGAAACAAAATCCAGTAATTAATTTGCCAATAGGTTTGGGAAGTAGTCCTTAGCATGTGATTAAAATGGATAATTTTAAAGACGTCTTACAAAAAATACATTGATCAAATACCTCAAGGAAAATTTGCAAAATGAACACCCGTGACCGAAGCAGGCTAGAATCAATGGGAGATACAGTCCTTACCAGGGTGTGTATTTTCCAGATTAATCTCACAGTTTCTGACATGAGTCTGGGAATGGCAGGTTATTGCAGTAATTTGAGAGATAGGACACTAGCTTAAAACAGAAACTTTCCATAGTCTTAACCAAAGAGTACCTAATAGTATTATTGATAATGCTGCACATTTACACTGCCCTGAACCACACTGCCTCTTGGAAAGTGGATGGCCAGAAAGCCAGTGATTAGCTTTTGAAATTAACAATCCCTCTCTCAAAGCTTTTGCTTGTGCTTCTATGTGTCTTCCCTAGTCTGTCTTTCTTGGAAGTCCCCTGTACTATCCTTATGTGGATAAAAGGGATCCATCAGCCAGAAGAGATTTAGATTTTCAAAAAGACTTTGTCAAGGTTTTACACCTACCTTTTCCAGCTCAGAAAGCTCAGTATCAGGCTGGTTTCCCTCAGAACTGTCATCTGCTTGAGAACGATCTGCAGAGCAGGCTTTGCTACCATCAGACTTTTTTTTCCTTCCTTAAAAAGAAAAGCAACTTCAGAAACAAAGGTTACATTGTGCTCAACACCAGACAGCCCTTGCAGCCAGGGAAGCGGCACAGGTTGTACTTTAATCAGCCCTAGGAATTCATGGAGTATGCACAGGTTGTGTGTCATCTGTAGCCAGGATCATGGTCCAAAACACAGTCAAATGCATTTGGGGATCCCCCATAACCAGCTTCTCTTTAATAAAATCACAGTAAGAAATTAAAGCAAGTCTCAGTGTTCTTGCTGTAGTTTAAACATTATGAAATGATTGCAAAAATGAGTGAGACATCATCTTAAAAAAATGTATGAACCAAAATGTAATGTTTCTTCCTCAGACACAGTACTGAGAAAGGAAGAGGACCCGGAAAAGGAAGACAAGGCACAGCTACAGAAGGAACTTGCAGGAATGCCAAGCCAACAGCAGAGTAAGTCAATTAATTCCTTGCAACAGTCTTCACTGCTGACAACGTGAGCAGTGAACGATTCTCATACTTGACACACTATGTAGCAGAGAGACCAAAGAAACTACATTAATTTCAAGTAATTGCACAGGATGTATTAGACCAAACAGACAGCAAATAAATCACCAGGGACAGGTGACATTCACACAAGGTCCCCAAAGGAATTCAAATGTGACATTTCAAAACTGCTGGCCACAGTGCCAGACGACCAATAGCTTGTGAATGTAATTCCTCTTAATAAAAAGAGATCTAATGAGAATCCAGATAATTACAGACCGGTGAGTCTATCCTCTATCACTGGGAAAATGGCAGAGCTGTCTGCAATAAAAGATCACTGAGCACGTGGACATAGAGTCTGTTGGGGAAAAGTCAGCAGGGCTTCTGAAAAGGAAAATCTTGCCTTGCTAGCCTGCCAAGGTGTCGGTATCACATGGATAAAAGGGATCCATCAGCCAGAAGAGACTTAGATTTTCAAAAACACTTTGACAAGATTTTACACCAGAAACTATTAAGGAACTGAACGGGAATAGTGCTTTCTTGGACTGAAGGCTTGTTCGAGAAGAAGCAACAAAGGGTAGTACTTAATGTGCACTTTTCAGATGGAATCAGTCATTGAATAAAACCAATTCCTGAAGGACTGAAGTTAATAAGCAACCTGGAGAAGGGAAATCTCAGGGAAAGCCCCAACAAGTGCAAAGTTTGGCATACACTTTAATCTGCCATTTCATAACTGTTGTGCTGATAAGCATCAGAGACTTGCTTTTGTAGCTCTGTGATCCTTTCTGGGGGCTAGGCCATAGTTGAAGTGAAACAGTATCAATGAAGCTGCATCTTTTATTGCATTATCTTTGGAAGAGCAGAATCAGAAAGGAGGTCTTCCACGTCATAATAAATAAACCCTCTGAATCGGACTGGACAGTTAATTTGATATGTCTCTCCTCACGAGCTCCTTGTTCCCTTTCCTCTGAAGAATAGCCTTAAGCTAGATTTTATGACAGTGCTTGAGCTGATCTAATGGCTCTGGGGTAGTCCTGCTTCTCCTACTGCCTCTTTCTCCTGTTCCCAGCCACACACACCTGACACTGGCCTTGCACTGGCTCAGGAAGCCTGGTCACTGGTTAAGCAGTCAACTTGTTAAAATAGCAAAAAACTAAACTAGCAAAAAGTAAAAAGCTAAAATAGCTGCCACATAATAACACGGGTCAGGAAATCAGGCAGCTGAGACTGCAGGTGTGAGGGGAAGAGGGGAGTCTTCCCCTATTTGTTGTCAGTAAACTACTTAATTTAGCTCAGCTACAACGAGATGCTGCATACCTAAAGGAGGCACAAGGTTGATGTCAAAACTGTATGTTCTCAAGGCTGTGACCCACGGTCACAGAACTCACTAATTTTTCTGTAAGCAAGACAAACTAAGCTCGGTCTGGTCTCAGCTTACTAGTCTGAGCACTGACTTCTGCTCCTTCAAAATAAAGCATCTAAAGGGATGGATCCCCTGCTTGTCTGCAGAACACAGTCATAACTTTTCTTCTGCCTTAATCACTCTTACGTAACAGGTCCAGTCCCTGCAGAATAGGTTTGGCACATGAGGAAAGGGCTCTCTAACCTGTGGCCTCCTCCAGTTGTTTTCATTGAATGGAATGTGAATTTTTTGTCCAGTCTGGCTCAAAGGCAGACATGTTCCCAGGAAATGTTAATCTATACTAGAAATAGAACTAGAGACAGAAGAACAAAGCAAATTACTTCAGCTTGAAAAACTGAAAGGCAAGTTCTGTTTCTTCTCTGTGGGAGCTAGCAATGGGAAAGGATGAAGGAAGCATTTTGTTGTGCAGCAGAGCCATGACAAGGTTCCTAAGAGATCAGTCAGGTACAGCCTAAAGGTCAGGATTTGCAGGGCAGCTCAAGCCACATGTTCAGTACCAGACAATTGCATGAACCCAATGGCAGAACAGCCTACTGCTGCAGAAAATACTTTGGCAGGTGAAAACAGTCAATGAAAGCCCTGGATTTTAACTGTTAAATGCTAAGCATCAGCTTTCCCAAGGAGACAGACTATCCAACACCTGTTTGGAGTAGGATATTGTTACACATCCACTTCTGCCACAACAGGAGTTGAGCAGATATGATTTCAAGCTAGACAGACCATGCCAGGAATTCTGTGCTTTATGCACATACAAGTGCAATGGCTGCAGTGCAATATGTCAGTCAAACTCCACAGCACATCTATTTGCTTAAATGTTTTAAACTTTCTTTACCATTCCTTTTTCTCATTGGACCAACAGCATTAATGGACGGTACAGCCTCCAGGGCTTCAGAATCAAAAGCTGCTGGTGGTGGGACATAGCCAGGGGTTGCTGAAAGACACAAAAAGTAGAAATTGGATTAGTTCAACACCTGAATGACAAAATACAAGCAAGATACATATCTAGAGGAAGTATTATACATTTCACCATCCTGGTGAACATCCATCTGCACTTATACTTAGGTGCATTTAGCTCCAATTAGCCTTATCATATGTCTGCACTGCACTGGAATTACAGCTCTTCGCATTCGTCCAGCAAGGGAGGATAACAAGCACTCAGCTGTCCTTGGATATCTGTCCATGTTGGTGAAGCTTAAAGGGCTGTTCTAGCACATTTGAGCTCTTTCTGTGCTGTCCTTGGAGTGCTCTCAGAGCAGCAAAAAGGTCTTGAGATGGCACTTTATTTCAGATGAAGTTGGTCTGTTGGTTAACAAACGTAGCTCTTAATGGATAGCTTGTGTAAGGGCATCTGGAAGGTGACAGTGTATTCTTTATTATGTTTATCTTGTCAAAGACCTTTTCAATGTAAAAGGAGATAAGAAGGGGGAAGCCGTAAACAAGGACAGACATGAACCTGTCAGACAAGGGATAATGGAGATAAAGCCAAAGACCAAAAGTCTCCAGTTTGTAATTGATGGGCTGTTCAGAAACTCGAGGTACAGCTTTGGGAATAGACACCTGGACTTTGTAACGGATAAGCCCGCACGAATAAGAGCAACTTGAGGATTTGGGATATTCTGATGGGGGCAAAAGGTAGAACTATGCAAATTAATGAAGGAATGTGCAGTAAAGTCCGCAATAGCTGTCCATGCACGAACTCTTAGGCCACTGTAAAAATGCAGTATGCGTTACCTCTACTTCCTCGATAGATGTTTAAGCCAATTCCTGTCACTTCACAACTGGTGCAGGCCCAGAATGTACAAGTGTTTCATGCTCACCTGCCAAGCATTTTCCCAGCACAGTCTGCAGCTCTGTGATGTTCTGTAATCGAGTCAAAACTTTCCCCTTCATCTCAGCATCCTGTTGCTGGCAGAAGGCATTTACAACCTAGAGAGAAAAATCAAACTCACTGACTTAGGGAAATTTGTACACACTTTTACTACTTTCTCTTTTCCAAATAACATCCTCAAGTCCGAATAAGCACGCAACACAAATGGCCTGTGTGACCAGATCCAGACTGCATGAACAAAAGATCTTCAGAAGCCCATGAGAATATGGACATAATTGATGCAATCTACAAAAAGCAACAGAGCAACACCTACAGGTCAAATATTATGAAGAAGAGGAATTAGCAGACAGCACATTGCCAGGTTTCTGTGCTGGTTGTGGCTCTGGAGACCCCTCAGCACTTCCCAGCCTCTGACCAAGAAAGCAGAGTTGCTGCTAGCAGCAGAATAAAGGGTAAATGATACTGAAGAGAAGAACATGGAGAGATCACCAGGACCTTGCTGGAGAAGGTTTTCAAGAGGCAAGACTCTTCTTCAACGTTTGCACCCCTGAAGCCCAAGCTTAGTATTTGTAAGTGCTACATCTCAGCGCCACTCCAGAACCTGCAGACAAGACTCTACTCACCTCACGAAACCAGTTGAGAGTGTAGAACAGGAGTGAACACAAAAATTCCCGTTCCTGCTTGGACAGAGAGTCCAGCTTCGCTTCCACCTCCAGGTCAGTCAGGTACAGGGGGCAACCTGGGACAGAGCAGGAAGAGAACATTGTTGGACTGTGTTTGCTGCCCATCCTTTGATCTTTGCACGGACAAAGTCTCTTACCAAAGTCTGTATCAATTCCAGTGGCCATTTAGAGTAAGCCTCATCAGGCACTCCATCCCCAGACAAAGCAACTGTCTCCCCTGCCTCCCTTCCACTTTGTGGGCAACAAAGCATCTCAGCCTCCTTCACAAACTGCACAATTCTTCCTACAACTGCAGGAAGTCTTTGCAGATCTGGAACAGGAACAAGTCAGACAGACTACAAAAGGTCTGTATCTTGTACCTAATAAAGCATCAATCTCCTCCAGGCTTCCACTGTTTTGCTCTGCAGTGTAGAGCCTCAGCAATCGGAAGCAGGGTGACAGACACATAGGTGACACTACCCTGGAAAAAAAAAAAGAAATGGAGTGGGTCCTGTGTTTTATATACCTCCAGAATACCCATCACTTTTCCATTATGTCCTCCCCATGCCACTTAGCCTATGCCTTCTATTTTGCTTTTTGCAAGTCCCTGAGAGACAGAACAGAAATGTACCATATAGTTAAAAAAAAAAAAAAACAACAACCTGAACCAAACCAAACAAACAAACTAGTCATCATCAGTTTTCTGGAAAAGCACGTAAGGCCAGAAAAATTGCTGCAATAAACAAAAAATGGGGTCAGATTTATTTCTGGTAGAAATCAAAGTTGAATAATTCAGAAGGGACTCTCAGAAATTGTGCAAAAGACAGCTGTAAGCAGTGGAGAAATCTTCTTGGATGTTGTGTAGCATGCCACTGCTCACATTCTGAGTGAGGAAAATTAACATTGTTCCATAGATGCCTGTAAGGTACCTATATTTTATTTTATTTTTAAAGTGATCATGTATTTTTTTCAAGCACAACTAAAATATCAACAGAATATTATCAGAATAAATTATGCAGGATATGAAGGTGCCAGTTTAAAAAAAGTGCCTTTTATTATTTTTAAGTTTGATGCCCTACAGTTTAATTAGACTTGCATTTCTTACATGCTTCCTGTTCTATTCTCCAAAGACAAAGTCCTTACTTCTCAGTCATATTTCAGTTGTGGCTGCATGTTTGTGGTTCTGCTCTGGAGCACAGTCTACATTGTCCAAGTATAACTCAAGGTCAGAAAAGTAATGTTGACACACACACTAAGTCCTCAGTGACTCTCTATTTGAGAATCATCGCTCAAAATACGAATTTTGCCACCTCAAAGTTGCCTGCCATCTCAATATGACATTCAATATCACCATTACACTGGAAGAAAAAGCTGCTATTCTTATATGACAGATGGGAAACAAGGCTGATGCAGCATGACTTACCCAAGATCACCTGAACAGTCTGAGCCAGCACAGACTGCCAGTTCCCAGCCAGTTTATGCCTCTAGACCTGCCTGAATATGCCTCTCAGCAAGAGAAGGGAAAAAATGCTGGAAACTGGTAAATTCTCTGACCAGCTCCTTAGCAGGCAGCTTGGCAGGCAGGGTGGATAACAGTGTAGTGCAACAAATGAAAACAATTCATTTTCCTTTGCAGTCACCCCACAGGTAAGTATCAAAGTACCTTTTATTTTGGTTACTCATTCCCTCAGTGGCCCTGCCAAGCTCGCTCTGTGACACCAGTGGTAAGAGGTTAATAGCAATTGCTCCTTGACTCTCATCTTCATCCAGATTATACAAGGCCTTAACTGGGAACAAGAATGAACTGCAAGGAGAGATAGACAAGCTCTCGCTGAGAAACTTAGTTCTCAGTGACAGAAACATTACAAATACTTAGACTGTGGTTAGCATACCCATCCGCTGTGGGGCTGAGATCCACCACAAAGTCATTGGGAAAGTCCTCCACCAAACTCTTTCCAAACTTGTCCTACAAAGAAAGGAAAAAACCTGCTCAGCAAAGGGGCTCAGTGAAGAAGGCTTCAACAGCAGCAGTGGAAAAAGCAGAAGATAAGGCCAAACAGACATGTCCTGGAACAGTCACAGCAATGAAGCCCACTGCCTGGAAGGAAAGCCAAAGTTCTGCCTTTAGAGACAAAGCCAGGAAACATTGCTAAGCACACAACCAATATCTTCCCTGCCCTTTGGATGTGGGTTTGTGTACAAGTTTCACAGTGCTGCAGAGAGGCAGAGCAGCTGGCTGGAAGGGGAAACCAGCCACGGGAACTTCTCTGTCCTAAGAGCTGACCATCAAAATGAAATGGCTTTAAAGTGCTGGGAAAGTTTTATTGCACACAATGTGTCCCACATACTTCACACACTTACACTGTCAGTAACAATTAAGGGAAAAGTAAAGTAATAGGTGCGACAGACTCTGGGCAAACAGACAATGAAAAGACCCCAAAAAATCTGCACAAAAGTTCTGAGAAGAACTTTAGCTTGTTTTTATGTTTCAGTCCTGCAACAAAAAGGGAGAAACCCCCCTTCCTTTGCTTTTCCTCCTTGGAGCACTCAGCTGGATCTCAGGCTACTGGCATTTCTAGCCCTAAGCACAGAGCTGTTTAGAGTGACTGCCAGCATTTCACAGCTCCCTGGTCACCTTCCCTCGCTCTAACACACAGTTCCTTCTCTCCGTAACCAGCAGGTGCAAAGAGCACTTGTGCCACAAAGAGCGATCAATGCCACAGCAGCCTTCAGTGCTCTCCTGGGCCCCAAGATAGCTTGGCTGCCCTCCTGGCAGGCACAGCACACATGCAAAAAGAGTCCTCATCAAGAAGAAAGAGCTGTCCAGTGGCTTTCACAAACCTCTTCTTATCACCATAAATACTGTTTGTTTATTTATTGCCATAAATGACTGTGGCTCTTCCAAATCCTTACACATCAGATAGCCTTAACAGTTTGACCAGAAGCCAATTTCAATACTAAGTTTATAATTCTTTCAGATTCTTTTACCTACGAATCTTAAAAGCGTGCTTTGAAATGTCATTTAATTTCCTTTAAAAGGTTTCTGTGTTGTCATGTAAAAGAAGCTGTTAAAGCACAGTGAGCAATCTGCCACATCCAAAAAAAGCCGAGAGAGCTGAAAGAGGATTTTGTATCCAATCAATCTCTTCCAGGAACCTTAAGTATGCCTAGAACAAAGAGTTCTCAGACTGGAGTGAAATCCTCAAATCGACTCTGTCCTGCCAATGCCTGAAAAACATGTTTCTGAAGAATTCATTTCAGTAATTAAGTTCAAAGTCCTCTGCAACATACCAGGAGCTGCAAGTCCAAATTCCCCTTCTGCTTCTCAATCAAACTGGCAAGTTCATCATAGTACAGAGCCAAGACCTCTGGTGTTTGCTCACAGCAGAAGCCCACAAGGTCCAGTAAGGTGGAAAGCTGAAAGGAGAGAGAGCAGTTCGCAGAAATGAGTAAGGTGAATGGATCCAACTCAAGCTTTTACCTTGAGACCCTGTTCCTTTTACACTAATTTACTCTGAGGCATATCCAAAACTTTATCTCTAGGGTAACAGCCCAAGGTGACTGGTCTTGCAAAGGCTCAGTTTAAAGAAGGAGTATGGGTCTTTTAAGGTCCTGGCCCTGCTTCACCATGAAATAACATAAAAGAGTCTGCCCAGGACCACCCTTAGAGTGCCAGCCTATAAGAAGGTTCTTCAACAGGAATTAAGGGAAGAGGCCATGTCTAGGTCAACCCTGTACAGCAGAAGTGCTTTCTCTAGATGACCTGAAAGGCATTGCTGCCAAGCTCAGAGGAAGGCGAAGGTTGCCTTTAGCTCGCTGAAGCAGACTGTCCTGTTTCTTTCCTTTGTGTTTGAAATAATGTCTAGATAGAATACTTTCACTAGACGGCTGCAATACTGCTTGTCCTGGACTAGCAGCAGGCAAGACCAGTGGGTGCTATCTTAGTATGGGCCTTTGTTTCTCCAAGACCATTTTTAATAAATTCTTGGCTCTGCAGTTAACTTACGAGAACCCTAGGCTCAGTAAAGCTAACTCCCAGACACACATGCTACTTCATCTAAGACTGTGTTTCCAGTCACACCTTCTCGCTGGCCATATTTTCCCTCTCTCCCATACTGCCCCATTCTTGGTACTCACCTGCCCATCACGCTCGCTGTTCAGCTCTGGTCCCTCCAATGAACTACCATCTCCTTCATTTCTGAAAGCAACACCAGCCAAATTCTTATCTTCCAGGTGTTTTAATCTTTGTCACAGCTCTTATCACCAGTTTGCCTGCTTTATGATTTTATACAGTACATTGAAAATTGTCATGTCAATGCCCAGCACAGCAGTAACAATCTTTCTCCTTGCTTATTTTTCAGATTTCCCTGTATTCAAACACGGAGCCCACTAGGTTATTCAGCCTAGTGTCAGCAGCTTATCTGCCGTCAGTCCACCACAGCGTTCAAATTCTTTTTCAAGCACTAGGTCCTGCTGCTACTCAAGATATCCATGGATAGACATTAACAAGAAGTTCAGGATGCCTTTGAGATTAGCAGCAGGAGAGCAGTGCTGAACAGGCTGTAACACCAAACATCGCAGTCTGGAGCAAAGATTGCTGGAATTGACCAAGATGTGCACGAACAAGAAGGCAATGCCCCCCTTTCTTTATCCCACTCCTGGTTTCATTTGAACTGAAGGCATGTTAAATTAATCTTTGCTACATTCTTCCTCACCCTTTTAATGCCACGCTGCCTATCATGGTAACAGCACCAATAATCCCCATTTGTTTGTGGTTGGGAACTGTGCTGGAGAGCCACTTCCTGATCACCATGTGCATATCATCCTAAAATGAAAGACACAGACGATGTCACCACAGAGATACCTGCATGCACCACTCACGATTCTATCACATCTTCACTTAATGTCATCTCCGAAGGCGGCGGGGGGGGAGGTGTATTGGCATTACAGCTTTGCAAAAGAAATGCACATTCTGCCATGTCCTTTAGTATGAAAATACTGGTCACAGCTTTAGGTAAGGCCACAAACAGCATTAAAAGTGACTTGCTTTGACTATACAGAACATGCAGTTGGTCCAGGTTTCATCTATAATTAATATATTAAAAAAAAAACCAGCAAATGCTCTTGGAGCCCTTCCCACAGAAACAGCAGCTGCAGAGCTGCCCTCCAAACACTGTCAACTTCAGGAGGCTGAAGGATGGAGCAGTTTTTAGTGAAGGTCCAAGAAGAGCTGTAGGTAACAGCATACCAGACACATGTGATTAAGACATTTCTCATGGCGACTCCCTTGTCCCCTGGGTGTGAGCAAGCACATTCAGTCATATAAGTGTGATGCTTCAGGAAAGCTGGGAGACCAATCTTCTGGATAAGAAGTCTAAGATTTGCCAAAAAGATTGAAGGCAAAGCACAGAAGTGTGTAGCAAATCAGCCACAGGAATCCAAGTTGCACCTGCACTGCTAGATGCTAATCAAGAAAGCCATCATCTCAAGAGATGAGGATGGAACAGCTGACCAGAGGCTAAAACAGGACAGCCACCAAGCAGTCTAGAATAGTGCCTCTGACAAAGCGATATGTTCTGCCTGATCCCTTAAAGTGATAAACTGTAGGTGAAAAAAGACAGAAACCTTAACTAAGCAGACAATCATGGGAAAGAGCTGCCAAGTGGGTCCTGATCAAAGCTAAGGGACAGCTCAGCTTACTGATATCTGTAGGTATCAGGAAGTAACTGATTTCAAAGCAGGGATGGAACAATGAATGTACTAAGCAGAAAACCCACTTATTTTAGCTAGTTAGCAACAGTCCGATTGCTAGCTTAAGCAGTAACCACTGCAGAAGAGCTTGCTGCCACTCAGGGAGAAGAGAATTTTAAGCTGAAGGACATCCTGACAGCAATCAGTGTTCACAGATGAGGCTACTATTTGCACAACACAAACTCTGGAAGTTAACCTAGCAAAAAGGACCAAGGCACAGCCTGACCTCCTTTCTGCAGTCTCTCTGCTTACCTGAATATAGCTTCCTTCTTGCCTCTGGCTGAATGCTAGTGTGCTGAGAATGTAGAAAAGCTTCCGGATCTGGCATGGATTCAGTTTCTGCGTAGAGTCTAAAATGGTCTGTAAGAGAGAAGCCACACACTAGGCTCAGATTTATCAAGAATACCTTTCCATATTCCCCAAAATATATCAATTGTCAGATGCAGGGAAGACAATTAACTTTACCTTTTTTGTAGGCGCAAGAAAAAGCTATATTCAAACTAAATAAACATAAGTGTAGACCTGTGGCCTTAATTATGGCAGTTCATTTTATCAGAGGCTCAATGGGAAGAGCAATCTGGCTACCATAAGCATTTTGGGAATGTTCCAATCCCATTAGTGACAGCTACTTATCTTCTATCACAGGATTCAAAGCATTTGACAAAATGAACAGCATAGGTTTTTTACTAATATTTCCATTACAAGCCCTGTAACAGTCAAGCTGTTAACTACCTAGAGGTTAAATTTTCTGTGCTGGCTGGCATCCGTAGGATATTTCTTCTTCCAGTGCTTCAGTAAAACACAGTCCAGCTGTTTCCCAGAGCCAAGCTAGCTTTCCTACCAGTGACACGGCATTTTGCTGCCATTATTTTTCTCCTGCTGCTGGCCAACCTCGAGCAGGATTTGCAATGAGGTGTTTGACAGGATTAGGTAACCACTTTTGCAACCCTCAAGAAAATTCACCCAGTTTTAACATTAAAAAACAGCTATTTGGGGAGATGATTTGTGCTAAGATCAGCCTGTTCTCTCTGTGCTGGAGAGGCTCCAGCTCAGTGCCAAATACTGGCGTCTGCAGCTCTGCAGATCTTTTTACAGGTAACTGGCTAGTGCGTCAACTACCTCTGAGATGCATGTCAAACGTGGCACACTGCCATACCTGGAGATGTGGCCAGGGCATTGATTAATGTATTTCACATACAAGTTTTGCTAATGCATGAAAGAAATCATAATCTGTAAGTGATCTGCCAGGACAAGAACATGCAAACAAGGTCAGGAAGAAGGTCAGCAGGTCTTATCAGACTGCTGTGAGCAAGTGCTCCATCACACTTCTGACAACACATTCAATTATGAGCAGGAGTTTTAGGTTGTCTCTTTCAAGGACTACTTTCAACCTGAGTCCTTATCACATCTTCCCTTGCCAAGAGGCAAGCAAGTCCCGTTTCTTCCTGTTATACCCATCAACTTTGTGACAGATTGCATTGCAAATTCTTACGGTAGATCTTAATGCCATTTTTGCATATTTTAAGCAAGTAATTTACATTTAACAATCAACCAGATAAACAGCAGAAAGTACATAGCATTTCCACAGTGTGTACTTAAACTACAGAATCCACCGACACTGACGGTGCAAGAAAAAAAGTCAGAGGGGTGGGGGGAATACCCATACCAGTATTCTTCAAGGGCTCTTACATACAGGGTGTCCTTAAGCTACAAATCACCAGAGTAGGGAGTGTTCAAGGAAAGTGTTGCTACATGCTTGCCTTGCTGTTTTGCTCTTCCCTCAGTCTCCACTTTTACTGCTTTTGGAAACAGGCAACCGGGAAAGCTTGACCCTGCCTGTCATTCTCAGGAGTCAGTAGTCCTTTTTGTCTCCCTGTTGAGTACTTTCTTCTTTTAAATTTGAGGACCTAAGTATTTTCCCATTCCGGCCAGGAGTTTTGTTTTAGGATTCAAATACTGGCTAAAGTAATGTCAGTCTTTCAGTGTGGTAGAACAGGCAGTCCACAAAGGGGGCAGGTTTTTCCAAAGTATTTGAAATAGCGGATGGTAATAAAGACAGTGTTTTCCCTCTATCACAGGTGTTATTCCACACCTGCAATATAAGCATTCTCCAGCTACAGGGAAGAGTAACTTTTTTGTCTATCTTAATTTGCCCCGTCGAAAAAAAATCATACAGTCCTATCTTACAGCTCACACTTTGATAGTAGATACCTTTCACTTCTGACCACTGCATTTCTCAAGATAGATAGTTTTACAGGTATGAGTTTTTCCAGTAACTCTATTTCTGCAAAGTACTGGCCTATTCTGGGTCTGAGGCAAAGTGGTATAAAGGTCCTGAAATACAGTATGCCCCCAGAAAGATACAGACCTTCACAAAGGTGGCATAGCGCATCAGCAGGGATGTGTGGAGCATCACCAGATCAGTGAGCACATCCAGAGAAATGTCCAATTCTGTCTCATTTCCACTGCAAACATGAGTCACCAAAGCAGTCACAACCTCCTAAGGAAAAAGCCGCCAGAGAAACAAACTATAGTGAAATATCAACAGAGAAATGTCTGTCCTGTTTTGCTCATATAGAATATGTTGATCAAGTACAGACAATCATTCTGAAACTCAACCATATTATTGTAAGTCCCTTGTCAGTTTGCTTTTTAATTCCCCATATCCACAATATTTACTTTTTCCTTGAGCCTGAATTTTATTCAGTTCTAAAAGCTGCCATGATTCCATAAAGCAGCTTTTCACCAAATTTTTCCTGCCTGATTGCTAGTACTACTGCAGCTTCTGCTCTTTGCTACCAAAACATATGATAAAAGTCTACCTTACTTTCTTAGGTGCACAGAACACTGCACCACACCCAGAAAGACATCATCCCTAACTTCAGCAATTCCATCATCTTCACAATCTTTATCAAAAGCAGTTCAAAACTGACATTTTTGTTTCAATAATCTTTTTATGGCATTACTTCAGTTGTTAAGTTTGCTGTAATACATAATGCAGATACAATGCTGGAAACAGTCTTAATTATAAACACACCGCCCAGAAAATTGCAAATACATTCAAAAGCTTATGCACAGCTGCCTTCAATCCCCAAATTTTCTGATGACAGCATGTCTGCAGGAACTCAGAGCTGAAAGTCTAGTATGTGATTATTTCAGAGTATGTAGCAGGAGTCCAAGTGGGTCAGAGCTCTAAGGGAAATCTGTGTAAACTTTTTCATCACAGTTAAGTTATCCAAGGAAAGGGAAAAAAGTTTCAATACAAACTGTAACAATGGCTTTTTAAAGTAGACGATGCTCAAAGTGACTAGGTAAGAGAAAACAGGAATATGGATTTATAAACAAATCTCCTCCATGACCCTGGGGGCCAGTGGCTAGATCTCAGTCAACTTGTTTGCTTTCTGAATTGAAGCAAATCTGGCACAGTCCCCTCTGCTCCATAAGTATTTTTTTTCTGTCACTTCTGAGGCCTGCCTGTTTGCTCCCTGCTCTGCCCAGCAGTCTCTGTGCTTGAGTCACCTGCTATCAGAGTCTTGCTGTGATTGTTCCCCATCTTCTGCTTGGCCCTGCTCTACAGCACTCACCTCTCTCCAAAGGCTTCCAACTGCCGTAAACCCTCTCCTGCTAAAGGATCATAACATACATTATAGGACAATGCACAAACACAAATAAAACAGATGCCATCCATCACACTGTACCTGCTGGCAGTAAGAGTCAAAGGCTGCAAAAGCCTGTTTGTACATGCAGCTGCCAAAGGAGACTATGGCTGGGTGTGCAGAGTGCAGAAACGTCTGAGCAAGTGCCAGGATTGAAGGGAAGAAGTCTTTGATAACCTGAAATACAGACATTATGAAAAAGGACATTATTGCTGCTTGTTTTCAACACAGTCGGTTCTCTAAATAAAGAGCATGCTACAACTCATCGCAAAAGCTTTTTCTAGTTTAGTAGGTGCTTTCCTGCCTTCTCAGACTGTCCTCTCTCACACCAACAGGAGCAGAAAAGGCACACCAGAATGGGTTTGTCCAACCTTCTCTATGCAAAGGTTTTACAGACCCCTTAAGAAGCCAACGTGAGGAGCTGCAGAGTTCACAGCAGCATATCCCTTATGGTTGACACAAGGGAAGGCATGTTACCACTAAGGCCTCAGGACAGATGCATTCTCAGCCTTACTTCAACAGAACTCCACTACACCAAAAGACTCAGAAAAATCTAAGTTAACTTTTAAAGTTAGCTATATGACACAGAGTGCCTTTGAACAATAAGAACTTATTGTAAAGTGGCCTAATTTACTTCATCGTAAGTTATTCTGGAAGGGAATTAAAGTAAAACTGAATTAAACCCACTTATATTCGGAATAAATGTGCTTACTTGAGGCATTATTATAGTTCAATTAATTAATTTTACACTCATAACTCAGTGTTTATCATCCACTCTCTACCTCTTACAAGCAGCACTGTGCCATTTTTCATTATCTTGTCAGTTTTCTCACAGTAAATGGTAATTTCCATTACAAGCACACGCCCAACATATATACACATACTTGGACCTAGAAACCATTACACTTGAAAAACAGTGCATGTAAACATATGAACTTTAAAAATACTGTGGGAGACAACAGATATCTGTAACACACAGCAGAGATCTTGTGCTAGACCACAGCTGAGCGGTTTTGCACCGAAATAAAAAGCCCATCCAATTCTGAGGAAAGCTCATCTCCAAAAAAGTACGTGACAGTTACAACAGAGGACATGTGCCTTGGGAGATTGATCTGGGACCAAAAATAAAAATAAGAAAAACAGAATTGTACATAACAGGAATAGCAGAAACAATGCAGCACAGGGCTAAAGCACCATGACAATATCTTTGAGAGATAAAAGAGAAGAGGCAGTCCCAAAGCAGAATCGGCACTGACCATTGAATGATTTTGGAAGGCATTCTGCATCAGCTGTTCTGGTATGCAGCCCAGTCGAATTTTGCTTCTCAATACTTTCTCAGTTTGCTTCCTGTTCTTGGTGTTTGTAGAATGGATTAGCAGCAAAACTATCAGATCCAGAACCTTTTTGAGGAAATAACCACCAGTCATTATGCTGAAAAGATATTAAACAGTCCAGACAACTACACACTTTGAAATCAACATCCACAACTGTAGAAAAACCTCATCAGTTCAACAGGACAGAATTAAAGCAGGATAACTCTGTCCCTTGACATTGAGAAGGGACGAATTAAGAGTTACCAAGAAAATGGATAGATGTTATACTAGAAACAAGACAAATACCAAAAGAACCACCCGTGCAACATCACTGGCAGTTTTTGCTCCAACTAGAAAAATCTCTTCATCTACAAAGATGAAGAAAGCCCTTGAAAACACCAGCAGAAGAGGACACTCCCAGAGACAAGTGCAGAGTTGGAAATATTACCTCATGGTCAGACACAGACGTGCTGTTCTCAATAGCCTAAGAGCAAAAAGCCAAGAAAGCAGTTATGCTACAGTACAATATTATATTACAAAACAAAATCAAAAAAGGCAGACACCAAAAGAAATACTGTTCACAGATTTCTCTCCTCTACAACGGGACAGCTACCAAAACCAGCAAACTGGATCTTGCCAACAGCAGAGAATCCAGAAGGCATTCAAAAACAACAGAGTGAAAATTCAGCTTGAACCAGGATGTTCTCAGATAACATGAGGTGTGAAAGAGGAACTAAGGTGAGCTGAGAACAAGAAACAGTCTCATGGTTTATACTAAAATGCAATTTAAAATTAAATTTAGCCCAATACCAGCCAATATTGATTTACTGATGGACATGTCCAAGAACCTTAAGGCTTCACAAAGCTCGGTCTCAGCATATGGGTGTACATCTTTTTCCTGTCTGCAAGACAGGAAAAAAAACTGCAATTATTTTTTTCCAAAACTCTCTCATCAACATGTAGAACCAGTTTTATCCTGCATTTCAAGATTTGAGGTCTGTACAGTGGAGCCCAGGGGCCATATTACAAGCACTGTGAAATTGGTAACTGAGGAAAAAACATACTCCTGAAAAATCACTGCTAATTTAAAACACAGAATGAAATCTGTATCAGCAAAATGAAGGATTAACATTTGTCTTTTGATATCACATTTGATTACAAGAAAGGCTCAGTCTGAACCTAGGAGTCCAATTAAATAAGGGAACAAGGACCAAAGCATCTTACCTTAATCCAAGCTTCAGAGACATCTTTCTGAAATCTCACAGCTAACTTGATCACATCAAAAAGTAGCTTCACACAATTTTGGCTGGTGGTTACCTGGCTCATGGAAGAACTGTAAATGATCAGAAAGAAGGAGACTCAGTCATTGTAAATACTGAAGTAAAAGGAGCAAGACAGCCTAGCAGTCACAGCAGTTAGCCATTCTCTAAAGGGAATGTTCTCACAAGGCTAGGGAATTTCAGAAAAGTGTTTCAGAAAAGGGTGGAAGCAGAGGTTACTGAATCAACCAAAAACATATGTGGGGGTAACTTAAAACAGATGAACTAGCAGCAGCATTATTATAAATGGAGTTGCATACCTCCATGTGGACATGGATGCAGATGGCTCTAAAGGAACTACATGCATGGCAGGGGAAGCCAGCTCCACAAGGATTGACAAATGTGTTATATTAGCAACAAGCAGGAAGGAATAAAGATGCCAGCACCTTTACATGGGATAAATGAGGCTCATGTACATCACCCTGTGTACCAGGGAGACCAGATAAAGAAAAGCCAAAGTTCTTTTGTCCCACCTGACCCCTGGTAGAATCACATAAGTCAGCTCAAGTACCTGGCCTGGACTTGGCTTTTAAGCTTCTTCTGGGAGCCTAGGATCTGCAGGGGCAGAACACACGATGACAGATCCAAGCTCCTACGAAGATCAGAAATCACCTGCAAAACACAAATGGCAGCACAAATCACTGTGACATATGAGGAAAGAACAGGCTGAGGAAAAGAAAACACAATCTCACAGAATAACCTTAAAATTACAAATCAAAACCTCATGTATTTGTAAAGACTTATAAGCATTTAACCATGCTCAAACTTTTTTTTTTTTTAATTCTTAGAAAGAGAACCAGATACACTTTGCTCTTCACTGTTTTCTACATTTGACATGTTGTTCGGTACA
>VZTO01023926.1:132850-159840 GCA_013400615.1 Syrrhaptes paradoxus | reverse complement strand
ATAGTTCAGCAAGGCTGGCTTGACAAAACATATCTCATTAATTTTAAAAATGTTCTGAGTATGTTTCCTTAGATAAAGCAACTCAAAAAACTGAAGAAGCTTACATCGTAGAAAGAAAACAATCCTCCAAGAAGAGAACCTTCATAGGGATGTTTCTAAAACATGATTTAGAACAGAACAGTGGAAAAAACAAGAGAATTATTCTGTTGGATTCTTCTGGAATTTAAAATCCTTAGAAGGGTTTTGCATA
The DNA here is from genome assembly GCA_013400615.1 of Syrrhaptes paradoxus. Lineage (NCBI taxonomy): Eukaryota > Metazoa > Chordata > Aves > Pterocliformes > Pteroclidae > Syrrhaptes > Syrrhaptes paradoxus. The sequence continues at coordinate 159,590 of VZTO01023926.1, read as the reverse complement.
CTATGCAAAATTCTTAAATAAAATTCAAAGGCTTAGAGTTGCCACCTAACCACAGTTTTTCAGTCTAAGAATTTAACTCAGGATAATTTGACTGCTTTCAGTTGTAAACATCTTTAAGATATTTACACAAAAAAAAATTCTAAGAACAAATGAGAAAAATCTGCAATAGCCAGCAGAAAGGAGGAGGTTTCAATTTTCATGCCTGAAAGCAGAACCAAATCCATGTCAAAGGACAGACGTAGTTTCTACATGTCCTTTGATCCCTGGCAATATTAAAAATTTTACTTGAAAACATTAAAGCATACATCTCTGTGTGTGAAGCAACTGTTCTTTAAAACATGCACTGGATTAGACAGCTTATTGGTCTTTAGTACAGAGAAAATACTGTACCTCTACTGCATCTGCTGCCTTGACATTATGGAGGATGAATTTTACTACTACAGGCAAATCTTCCACTTTTACGGAAGGCACAATGGTCATGGCAGCCTGTCGCACCTGAGGAGAAAGCAGTACTGGATCAGCTGTAAAACTGTGGTTTACAGAAACATAGTTACGTTAGTGGGGAGGAGTCTTTGGAGGCTGATAGTCCAGCCTTCTGCTCAGAGCAGGAATATTGTAAGTACTAGATCAGACTGGTCTTGGCTTTGCTAACTGAGCCTTGAAGATACCCAAGGATGGAGGAAACCCCACAAGCCCTGCCACATTTGATAATTTATATCAGTGCTGCAGACCAAAACTCATTTTTACAAATGTCCATTCTGAACCTCCTAGACTGTAAATTGTGGCCATTGCACCCATCACATCACCTGGCACTGCCAAGAAAAGCCTAGCTCCATCATTTTTTAACTGGTTTTCAAAAAGAGAAAAGCATGAAAATATGTAGCCTGATATGCAGCACTAGCCTTTGAGGACTATGTAAAATAATATTTAATGCACTCAAATGAACCAATTTTATTCTATTCATAAGAAGCCTAACTGCAAGAAGTGCAACAATCCAGCACATCCAGAAGACCCAATGCACAACATCTTATCTCCTTTAGCATTATTCTGCAGAGAAAAACTACAGCCATGCGAGGATTTAATCGCCAATCTGCCTTTTCTTAGAATATAGCAGTCTAGTCTGGTCACTGTACCTCAAGAAAAGAAATAGTGACAACAAGCAGGTTAAGATGGGCAGTAAACATTTTTACTGCAGCAGGACAAAGTGCTTTTGCATTTGCTAAGACAGGTGTGTTTGAAATTTCTGAATGCCTACTCTAGCAGACAGAAAACTTCTCTCTGCTCCTCACTGAACCCCTCATGCACATTTCCAAAGCTGTGTTAGTTTCTCTGTGTCTTTTCCAGTTTCAGCTAGCTCAGGACTTTTGAAGGCCTATAGGAGTCAGATTCAGCAAAATACTCTGAATGATCAAACAGCTGTAGCTCTTGATTTGCTGAGCAGGGGCTGGGTTCTGCTCAGCTGCTCAGTAAAAGCTCTTACCTCAGCCAGAAGGCCTGCATCAAGATCCAGACGAGAAAGGGCATCCAGGATTGGAACTGTTAGCCGTCTGCCCTGTTTTAGTAAGCAGCTGATACACAACAAAAAGAAAGCAAATAATCCTCTTAATAGAGCCATGAATGGATCTTTAGTAAATTGTGTGATTCCAGTAGTTTTTGTGGTCCCTGCAAAAATATCACTGAAACTGACAACAAAATATGCCACTGGCATTATAGAAAACTTGTTCCCTAAATTATCACTCCTCTCTGAACACGCTGAATTGTGATTTTGTGGTTGCTGATTAGAAGCAGATATGAAGAACCTACCTTTCTCAAATCCTGTAAAAACAGGAAGCACGGACAAAGAGCTGGTACAAGCCTCAAGCAAGAGCTTGTAAATTGTAAGGCCCTAGTCATTATAAATACTACAAAATAGTGAGATTTCTCATATACGATTTAGCCACACACATCACTTGGGTCTGATATCTTCCAGACACACTTCTCTCCCATGTAGGCTAAGACTACTGAAAAAATTGTCATGTTGGCATTAGGCTCCCCTGTTCTTTGGGTCAGTAAATATGCTCGAGAAACATATATAAAATAGCCAGAAAGTTCTGCTTCATGCACACATTTATGGTGTTGTGGGTTTTTTTTATTAAGACAAACAATGCAGATTCCAAGCCAAATCAAACACTGTCTATAGTAATATCCAAATGATTGATCACAGACTGATCCAGCAAAAGTAACGAGTATTTAACTGGATTCTACCAGTGCCATACCCAGGTAGTCAAGGGTTTCATAATTTTTTAGATAAAAGCGCTTTTGGAGCATTTAGACCTCTCTTTAAGAATACAACAGCACAAATGAAATGTCCTAAGCCTGTGTCAGCTGTCCCTGGATGATACAATTAACGGAAATTACTACTTTAGTCAGTCCTGGTGCAACCTGCATTAACATGTGATGTCTTTTTCTGTTAAGCACAAGGAGGGGGGGGGGGGGAAAGGAAAAAGAAAAAAAAGAAAAATAACCAATCAGAATAATCTGTACCTGAGCTCTCTGGCAACCTCGCTTTGCTGGGAATCCTCCAGGATCTCAGGCAAACTGGTGATAATATCATGCTGGATTGGTACAGGAGAGACACTAACCATCTGCATTAATTTCTTGACAAGATCCTGCAGACAAGAGGAACACTTGTAAAATGCACGAGTCTCACTGCCAGCAAGCAGTTCATTAGCATGGCAACACATGAAAGGTCACTCAGGAAGTCATTTGTCTGGATTTATAACAACTGTCCCTTAACTAATTGTCCTGTGAAGCAGTGAATCATAGCAGAAATGTGGTATTTTACAGGTAGGATATAACTATCTTGGTAAGCAAAGGAAACTGGGAAACCCAACAGCAAGTTTCTCAGTAGTCAGTATGACTTCTTGATTCGGTTAATTCTGGGACTCTGTAGCAACAGCCCTCTAGTACAATGTAACCCACAGAGACCAACTGACTTAGGGAAAGAATCACCAAAGCAGGAACACAGAATTCATCCCCAGATGCTTGCAAATATCTAATATCTCTTGTTAAAATTAAACAAGAGGCGTTTGTAACTCCCTGCCAGCAACAGCTTTAACATGGGGTCACCCACGGGGTTACATAGGTACAGATACAAATTTATTAAAAAGGAGACTTAGAGCGAGGGAAAAAGGAAAATAATAAAAGGGGGTGTTCAAAAGCCACCAAAGGTGATCATAATAAATCAGAAAGAATTAAATCCCTCCTTCAGCATGTGAATATGAAAACAATATTGGTTGTTGTTTTCATTAGCATAATAATTGATCTCATGATACCTGAGAGGCTTTCCAGAAGCTGACTGTAAAAAACACACAAGCGATTGCACCACCACTACCCACCTGGCTGTCAAGAAGCCTGTCAAGCCATTTAAATTGATTGACAATGAGCCGGGGAAAATTTGTTCCAAAGGTTCCCACACTAGAACAGCAGAAGTGAAACACAGGTTAGTCAGACCTACAGACAGACTCAAACTCTTCACTGCTGGTCAGCAAGACCATGAGATGCAATTCAAATTAACCAACTATCAGAATCACATAATGAAAATGCCATTAACACTCCTACAGATTTTAGCACTGTCTAGGAAGAACCTTACTTCTTACTGTACACACAAAGCAGGGATACTGCCATCCTGTTTCAATACGCTACCAACAACAATATCCTAAGTTATGGCACAAAACTCAAAGTGAGCATCCAGGACAATGGGAAAATGAGCTTAAGTGTTCAAGCCTTGCCTGTGTTGTGCCTCAAGATCTCTCACTCTGCTGTGATGTTCTACATTCAAAACCAAAAAGCTTTTTCTATTTTCCTTGTTTGAACACAATCTGCATTTTTAAAAGGCGGTCTGTTTGCATCTAGCAGCCTCCTAAAACTCTGACAGCTACTTTTTTTAAAAATACTTCCAAAGCTAGTGGAGGAGGTAATTAAAGCATAATCAATCATGAGGTATGCCTGTATTTCAGCTTCTATAAATTTTTCTTCTGCTTTATGCACCCACAAGTTTAAGGTTGTGGTACCTCACAGATAATTTTACACATGTATGAAGAAAGAAAACATAAGTGCAAACATCCATTCAGGTAAATTTGAAGTAACACTTAAAGTCAAAGAGCTGGTGATTGTCCAAAAGAAGCAGTTTCATTTCAAGGCAGAGAAGACAGTCTATGCTCACACGTCAAAAAAGAATTCAGGGATCTTTTCCAACAACAGTGTTATGACAGCAGGCTAGAAAAAAGACAAAAAGGGAGCGTTAGCATGATGAATTACTGCTTGAACTGTGGCGCTGCCACCAAAACTGAACTTTCATGAAAGATTAAATATGCACAGAGAATAAAAGACTCAAAAGAACAAATAAAAATATTTTCTGTGTAAGAAATCTCTTCCCTAATGCCAGAAAGGAGGCATACAGCCTGCAAGCTGAAAACCACAAATGCTGAGAGTGGTACAAACTATCCACATAATCTAATAGAAGCAGAGCATCTGGGCAGGATGTACAATTCCTCTCGGCCAAACTAAGCTCTCTTTCCGAGATCCAGTCGAGCTGCTTTTCACCACATAAGAATCTAAAGCATCAACTTTAGATAAGTTTGAAAACAGTGCCCACATGCTTTTCCCACTGTAAAGAGCAAACTAAGGTGTCCATACCTGTAAAATCTTGATTCCAAGAAGCAGCTTAATGAGGCTTTCACAATACGAGTGCACCAGAGTCCTGCAAGAGGAAAGATTCCACCACAATTGTAAAAAAAAAAAAACGTTAGAAGAACAGGCTGTAACTCTTTCCATTATTGTTTTTTTAAAAACCACTTACAATGACTTATGGTAACATATGGTAACTGCAGATACACATAAAAAAAAATTTAAAACTGCACTTTAGCTCTGAGCAAGCTTACTCTCTATAAGAGTAGTGTGAGCTGGAAATGCAAGTCTATGGTTAAGCTCTGTCTCCTGGAAAAATTGTCAAAAAACAGCTGACCTTCACCAGCCTTGTCAATTTTTTTTCCCCCCAATATTCGGTTCTTGACATAAAATGCCACAGAGCCCAATATACACAATAGGCAGCTAGTAAATTCTGTGGCTCGCCACTTTGAACTTACTGCTATTAAATAGCAACATACTACACTAGCCATTTCTGCGTAAGAAACAAGTCTTGTTGTGTATCAGCTGGAGCTATGGCCTTTCCCTCCACTCTGCTCAAGGTTAGGTGACATTTAACTAGAGACTGGCTCTGACTGAACAGGAAGACAAAATACATTTTCTCTGACCTTGATCCCTCAGTCCGTATGGGAGTGCACGGCAAGAGACAGTTCTTGAACTGGTGTCTGTCCTTGATGTGAGATTCCAAGCCGCTGATAAATTGCTTCACAACCTGCAAAGCAGAGGGAAGTTATCCACTTCCCGAAGAGGCAGATCAACTGCTGTCTTTCAGCACGCTCTTAGTGAGCAGATGATGAGAACTCTAGCCTAAACCATTTCCAAAAGTAAACACTGATTGTTCTACAAAAACTCTAAAGCAAAAGTCTTGCCTTTTACTTTGATTTATAAGGGCTTTGCCTTTCTTCCTGTTCAGCTAAGACAGCAATACTCAGTGTGACAAGAGCTGCACCCAAAAAATATTTGCAGGATTCAAGTCACAGGCCTCAGGACTTTCACACTGGGCTTGTTGACTGGAGAGGAGCACCACATTGTGGCAGTTTTAATGTTGCCAGCTCCCAGCCAACACAAAACCAAACACAGCTTTCACTAGAAAGTTAAGCAAGTGATTTTTCTCCCTTAAGACTCTTTGTCTATTGAATAATATTGCCAATTAATTACTTTGACAGGGCAAGGTGCTGGAAGTGCAGCACTTTTACTTGGAATTATGTGAAACCAAACTTGGAGCACGCACACCAAGGCTGGTGTAACAGAGGCACATGCGGGTCGTATAGCAGAAGGACAATGGGACCAAAAGGCTGGGATGGCAACACTGAGGGAATTAGAGAGTCCGGACCACAGAAATTCAAGATAAAATACCATGCCGCATACTTTTGTATGGGACTAGGAGAGACAGGCAGCTGCATTTGCATCTTTTGTTACACTGCAAACAGTTTTAAAGCTGGCTCCTGCCAAAGCACAGCCTGTTACTTACGTCTGGGTAAGTAGGGTGCTTCTCCAGGGCCAGGCAGAGCTTCTTCTGGAAAGTCATTTGATCTACAGCTAAGTAGAAAGTTTAAAAAGAGAATAAAGAACCAGACACATTTTACCCATACAACATCATAACAGCAGCTACATTAAGTACAAGCTCTCAAGGCAACACTTCTGTGTTTGCTCTATTGAGAAGTCCAGTTAGCAAAAGCCTGAGTGGTATCACCACTTGTGCTTTCTCCAGTCTGGGCTGAGAGTAGCTAACAGCATTAAAAAGGCTTTTTTGTGCATTAATTCCTGAAGGCCTTGTCTGGGCTGAAAGGCAACACAGCATGTTCATTTTCCTGTTCCAGCTCTGTAACTCAATATTGTAATCACAGATGCAGTCTAATCTTATTCCGTATACCTCCAATAATCTTCCAGAAGTCTTTTAACTTAGCATGGACACACCCATAAAGGTGGTATAATGAGTTTAGGAACTGTGCAATTCAAGAGGTATATAATAAATAAGAGGCCAGATGAAGGTTTTCTTGAACTTTGGAACAATCTGGCTCAAGCATTTTTGCTCTGTAAGTAAAATGCATCTTTACTTTGTACCAGTCATCTTTGTGGGTTTTCAGATACAAGCAGAGAGAGAAAGTGTTCAACCCATACCAATTTCATTCTGTCCCTCTCCAACTTTCAGTACGATTCCTGATGCTCTAAGGAGCTCTTCAAAGACTCCCTCACTCTCCACTCCCCCGTGGGCAGAGGCCTTTTCTTTATCAGAAATCCGAGACTTCTTTGTTTCTGAGAAAACAAGACACACTACATCAAATACACCCTGCAATAAAAATAGCAAAGATCCTTCATACAAACAACTAATTGAAAATTAGTCTTCTAATAAGAAATTAGAGGAACACAGGAAAACACTTATGGGACCAGACCAAAAAAGGGTTCTGCTGTTTGACAGTAGTCATTAGCCGACCCAGATGCCAATGCACAGATCCTGTAAAGCAGTTACCCCCTGCAGCATGACATCAGAAAGGAACATTTCTTACTCACACTTTTACTAATCCATAACCAAAGACAGTTAAGATACAACTTCAGTGGCTTATTCCCATGGGAAACATACCCATTAACAGATTATGAGCAACACTAGAGCACATACTTTCCTCTGGCCTGAAAAGCACAGATTTAATACAGGTTCTCCCACCAGACCTGTCTCTGAGGTATCCACCCATTTGCTAAAGCAAAAAATAACCATCTTCCCTCCAGCTATGCAGAGGGGTTATTTTGGTTTGATTTATAGATATACATTTTGATCAAATGCAATTAATCTGCAGACTCTGAAGGTAGTGAAGTGAAGCGCAAGATGATAAATGCTGATCAAAGGTATAAAAACAGAGGGACTGAGAAAATATATGGAATTTTTAGTTTTGATGTTTTATTGTGATTTATTAAAATAAGTGCTTAAAGATCAACAGTGTCATTAACAATTAGCTAGAATCATTATCAAAACTGTCATTTTGGCCTTCTCCCTGCCTGGGAGCTGCTGCCTCTACCAAAGGGTTTCAATTCCCATAAGATGATACCTGAGCCCCTACTTGGCAAGTCTGTCTTGCAGTTCTCTTCAGAAGCATCAGTTTTTGACAGTTTTCTTTTTGAAACCATGGTACCAAAACCTTTGTTATTGCCTATAAAAATGCAGGAAAGAGACAAGTGAGCAAAGGAGACATGACTTGAATTCTTCTTTTTTTTTTTAAGCAAACCCAGAATGTACTAGTACTGAATGTACTGAAGGGAAACGCTCTAGAAACTCAAAGAAAAGCAGATTGCCTGGTTAACCAGCACCACACCCCATTTTTCTGCTGTGCTGGTTGAGATCTTAGAGCTTGTCACATTTAAACAGTGTAACACATCACTTTTTCTAAAACTCTGTTCCTCATAAAACAAGGCTTGGCTCTTCATTCAGATACCAGGCAAAAATTAAACAGCAAGTTAAACTAAAAGGTCGCAGATGGCATCCACTGATGTAAACTTGTGATCCCCCAGCCATGCCCAGACAGAGCCCCGAAGCACGAGCGATCCAGCATGCAGGAGCCCAGCCGTGTCAGCTGCCCCACTCGTGGCCCTAACCCCGCACACAGGTGAGCTCTGGCGGCACAGGACTCGTCCTCTTTTGGCGAGTGGCCGCGTTTGGATGAAAAAATTAATCTTGGGTCACCTTTAAAAAGTAAAAATTGTTTTTAAAAGATGCCTGATCATCTCATGCTCAATTTCAGCTACTTGGCCGCGGCCATTAAAGCGAGACACATAAAATACTGGTGTGGAAGCAGAACACCTCCCCAGAAAAGTGACGAGCCTCCGCAGCTCCTCTGTCCCGAGGAACAGGCCGACAGGCCAAAGCAGGGTGCGAGCTCCCGGGCTGCCCTCTCCTCACTGCAGCCACTCCCCCCTCCTTGGGGATTTCTGCGCCACCTCACCCAAAGGTCTTCCTCAGCCGGGCCCCGAACCGCGGCGGCCGCTCCAGGGCTAGCAGGCTCTAAAGCGGGTTTACGCTCGCAGCAGCAAACACCCCGATTTTGCCCGAACGCGGCTCCGAAGCGGGGCCGGGCGCGCTCCCCCGCCAGGGCCCCTCACCGGCGGCCAGGGGCACGGCGGCCAGGGCCAGAAGAACGCACGGACCCAGCGGCCGCGCTCGAGCTTGAGCTTCCCGCCACCGGCGCGGTGACGTCCTTCCGGCGGCATCAGGGTTGGAACCCGGAAGCGGAAGCGGAGCCGGGGCCTGGCGTGGCGCGGTAGCGGCCGGAGCCGGGTCCGGTAGCGGCACCGCCAGGATGAGCGAGCCCGAGCTGCTGCTGGACTCCAACATCCGGCTGTGGGTGGTGCTGCCCATCGTCTTCATCACCTTCTTCGTGGGCATGATCCGGCACTACGTCTCCATCCTCCTCCAGAGCGACAAGCGGCTCACGCAGGAGCAGGTGTCCGACAGGTCAGGCCCCGCCTCGCCCCGGGCCCCCGCGGCGCCGCCGCCTCACCTCAGCCGTGCCCCGGGCGCCGCCAGCGCGGCCCGGCCCGCTCCAGCCCGCCGGCCGGGGGCAGCGGCAGCCCCGCTAACGCGACGTGTCTCTTTTCCAGCCAAGTCCTGCTCCGGAGCAGAGTCCTTCGGGAGAACGGGAAGTACATTCCGAAGCAGGTGCGGGGCTGCGTGAGGGGCTCTGTGCTTGGCAAAGGGGGTGACTAGAGACCAGCACAAAGGCTGTGCCGGGGGTCAGTGCCTGCACAAGGGCCCCGGGGTGCAGGCAGGCTGGGGGGTCTCTCCTGGCACAGCGCAGAGCCTGGAACCGCGGCTGGTAGCAGATGTGTAGGAAACCCGGACACAGGACCACTGTACATGTCTTTTCCCCAACATCAACACTAGCTTCTGCTTCTTGGAGTTTTAATTGTATACTAAAATGAAGTCTGCATCCAAACCATTGTTTAATATCTGCCAAGAAACACATGGGGATTAATAAGAGCTTAGGATCACAAGGGTGTCATACAACATCAGCTGTAATGTTTGCTGAACTAAAAATCAGTTGGTCATACTGGTTCAGTTGCTGCCAAACACGTATGTTGTGAAATCCATAAGTCACCTCGAGGGAATGAAAATGCCAGATATACTGGTATCGGTACTGAGCCAGCAAGAACTTTGCAGAAAGCATTAAAAGCTGCTTAATCAATGTGGACTCTCTGTCAGAGAATTCTTAGAATTATTTTAAGAATTTTAGAAAACCAGAGAGCTGCTACTCTGGATCCAGGAAAACAGAAAAGAGAGGAGCTTTAGAGCATAAGGGCAGTAAAGTACCTCTCCAAGAAAGAAGGATGTGTTATGAAAGAGCTCATAAGAAGTCTGCATGTCTGAGCAAGAAATAACACTTCTGTCTTTTCATTTCATATGAATTGGTGTTGTCTCTTTTTATTTTCAGTCTTTCCTGACACGGAAATATTTTTTTAATAACCCAGAGGATGGATTTTTTAAAAAAACAAAAAGAAAGGTAGTGCCTCCTTCACCAATGACAGGTATGTTAAGGTACCATAAATATGGCTGGGCAGAAAAACTATAATTTTCTGCCAAGGTAGCAAGGTGAATCAACTTTACAAAGAGCTCAGTGAACGGGAGGGAGGGGTAGGACTGTGCAGCTGGATATTGGGGAGGTGAGATCCCTCTTTGGTAGCAACATGTTGGGTCACTTCATTTTGCTTCACTTCAGCCTCTAGCTGCCTGCAGTATCTCACAAGAGCATGACCGCCTCAGTAGTGCCAGAAAGGGGAAGTCCTGCTCTCATTCAGGTCCTTTTGTCAGTTTTTTGCACCAGCTCTTGCAGAACCTTCTCTGAACATTTTTAGCTTACTAATATAGCCAAAGACCTCAGCAGCAAATGAACTGGATAGTTCATTGTCCTGTTTCTAGTTAAATCAGCTTGCAGGGGGGTCAAGCAAGTTCAGCAAGCTGAAGGGATGGGGTCAAACACAGACAGAGGAACTGGGGTCAGACACAGCAGAGAACACAAGACCCTTTTGGCAGCAGCAGCCACCACCACACTGGCTGCTCATCTCATTTTACAAAATATTTTACAACAGTGGAAAATAATAGATAGGGGATAGTGGGATACGACTGTTATCCCTCATTAAGTTTCTTAATTAAAACAAATGACACTGGTGAAGTCATCTCTTTTTTCCCCTTATTGTGATACACTGCTACTTTACATCAAATCTTTGAATTGCAGATCCTACCATGTTGACAGACATGATGAAAGGGAATGTAACCAATGTTCTGCCTATGATCCTCATCGGTGGTTGGATCAACATGACATTCTCAGGATTTGTCACAAGTAAGTGACTGGAATAACACAGCCTATGGGTCTGGCTGCATTTCTGATGATGACTTCGAGGGTCTGGGCAGCATCAGAGATTTGCTCCTCTACCTGAAAGCACTCAGTTAGAAGCGGCGTGAATTTGGCTTATGGCACTGCTGCTCTTCTCTCCATGAACTGCATTGATTTGCTTGCCCCATAGCAAAGGAGGGAAAATTATTTTCAGAGTAACAGCCATGGTCACAAAGAAAATAGCTCATGTATTCAGGAAAAATTGTCATGACAAAAACAATATTTAAATTTATTAAAACTGCCTAAAATTCAAGTTGATGTAGTGGATTTTGCCCTGAGCCTGTCCAGGGGGTTGATTACTGTGTAATGCAGGGTGTACACATCAAAAATACTTCCTTAAATTCACAGTTCTGGCTTTTTTTTTACTGTTTATGTGATAACTGTTTCCATAACAAAAGACATTTCCCTTTACAGTCACTGCAACACTCTCTGTGATTGTTTGGCCATCTCATTAAGTTTCAAAAAGTCTTTTCATATTAAAATAAATACAGAACTACAGCTTTTTCAAAAGTACACATTAACTTGTTATTGTAGGCATTGCATTCGGACTACATGAGATTTAACAAAAGAATCATCTACTTGCTTTGCCATTTGCTTTGCCATTATGTAGTGTTACTTTGTAAAACTGGGCTTTTTTTTTTTTTTTTCTTTCCAATCCTGCAGCAAAGGTCCCATTTCCTTTGACACTGCGTTTTAAACCAATGTTGCAGCAGGGAATTGAACTGCTCACTTTGGACGCATCCTGGTAAGCCTGTGTCCTCAACAAGCAAAGTTGAATATTCACTTGGAAAATTTTGAATGTGTTAATAACCCTTGAATGGTCTGCGCCTGCTTTGGAAATGAGATCACAAGCCAGCTTTGAACTGAAATCAGCCATGCTTGTTCTCATTTATCAGGGTGAGCTCTGCTTCCTGGTACTTCTTGAATGTGTTTGGACTCAGAAGCATTTATACTCTCATCCTGGGCCAAGATAATGGTAAGATACTGTCACTTCTGTGAAAGAGCCAGCTTCTCCTTCCATGGGATGACTTCTGAGGGAGGCTGGGGAATTTCCAGCCAAAAAGCTCTCAAAAGCCTCTCTCACTTCTGTGAGGTTGCTCTCCACTGGCCAGGTTTGACAGCACCTGCAGCAAGTACCCAAATCTTCTGCACCAGCTGTTGGCTAACTGCTCATAAACTTCCTTGGTAATTATTTTCTTCTCATCGAATTCATGTGCAGAAATTTTTTGCTCTCAAGCTTGCTTGTATTTCTAGCAAGGATCAGTTGTAAGGAAAGCTGCAAAGACTTCTTAATGCTAGATCTGGGGCAGGACAGATACTGTTTCTGGGCTCATTGGGAATGTAGAAGATCATATTCTCCATTTGTCTGAATATTTTATGTAAATTTAGCTAAGATGTGGGGAGTGGGAACCAGATGTTCTCCGAGAACTCTTTCTGGCATATAAGTATTGCATTCTGGGTGTTTCTGCAACTTTCTAGTCTATAGCTAGAAACCAGGCTGGTGGCACCATGCTCCAAGAAATGCTGTTTAAATGACGCAAATCAAAATCACCCTCTCATTTCTCTTCTGTAGCTGCAGATCAGTCTAGGGTGATGCAAGAACAAATGACGGGGGCAGCAATGGCCATGCCAGCGGACACTAACAAAGCATTTAAGGTACAGTATTCCCACCTGCAACTCCTGTTTGCTGTGAACTTACAGGACTATATATGTAACTCATCCCCTCCCTATGTCAAGCAAGGGAATTGCTCTGGAATCCTGTTCCTAAAATTAGAACTGACAGCTGATGAAGGGGATGGAAGTTGCCCTGGGTCTGGCAGAGCTCCAGTACCCTGAAGGAAACCTGATTAGTTATTCCTGATCCAAAAGCTGAATTCACATGCCATCTTCTGCTTTTGCAGAGGAAGATTTTTTTTTTCCTTTGAGACCTAGTACTAGAGCAGAAGCTGGCTCACAAAAAATTGTGATAATACTTTAATTGAGCGCAAGTCCAGCAGACACATGATAGAACTTGGGTAAGAAAATCAAGTAAGCAAGTTAGCTCAACTGAAAATCTGTCAGGATTTGATGGTGTCTTGGAAGTTTTCTTAAGGAGTGTCCGTAGACACTTATTAGACTGCCTCTGCCTTTCACAACACTAGTTAATGCACTAAGCGAAGGTCCTGGTTTCTGGTTTCCGCACTGCAATACAGATTTACCCACAGACAACCTGTCACCTGGGATGTCAGCGTGGCCTGCTCCTGCAGTTTCTTGTATTCAGTAACCTTCCTGGGTGAAAAACCCCCATCAGCCAGAGAAGAGGGTGGCCACAGTTTGCAGCTCTGCTGGAGCAGTGACTGTTCTGCCACAAACTGTCAGCACTGAGGTGCAGTTCCAACAAGTGCCATGTGCTCTCCTGGCTCGTGGCCCTCTGCTTACTTCTGAGTGCTGGCTCTCCAGAGCAGTTTTGCCATTCAGCCCCATAGGGACCTGAACCTGCTACATGGTCACCAGCAGGAACAAAGAAAGAACGCCGATAGTGCACGAGAAGTGTAGAAATCTCTTGCTGAACATCGCATGATGTGATTTTGCAGGCTCTATGCAGCTTATTCCAGAATACTTACTGTGAGCAACACTTAATGGAACAAGAGGAGGCGAGATTTGTGCTCATAGGCACTGGGAAGCGAGTAGCAGGGCTGAACTGCTGTTCTTAGGTCTTGGGCTGCTGTGAACACCTGGTTTAATGAATTAAACTTTGCAGCTCCAGGCAGCTTGTTGGTTGGAGACCAACCTAATAAGGCACATCAAGCCTGGGATCAGTTGTGAAATTTTTAGACTGTAATTGGTTTTTTTTAAATGTCTCTGAACTAAAGCATTAACCAACCACAAAGCACTTGAGCCCCAACAACAGAATGGGCTGTTTCTAGAAACAGCTCTTTTAGAAGAAATTGACTATTCCAGGGGGTTAGAGGGTTTTCAAAAAGCAGATAATGTAATTTTTCTAATTTCTGTGATGTACTTGTATTGACCAACTACCTAATACCCAATTAAGTGTTCAACACCAATTTCAGGGAGTTGACAGGAGGGCCTGGTTTTTAATAGAACTTGGTTTTTGTTGCAGTTTTAAGGTAAGCACTGCTTTGCATACTTCTGAACTACTTTAATACTATGTTGCTTTCTTTTCTCTCTGTATTATCAATGCAGACAGAATGGGAAGCTTTAGAATTGACTGATCATCAGTGGGCCTTAGAAGATGTAGAAGAAGAGCTCATGGCAAAAGATCTGCATTTTGAAGGCATGTTTAAGGAAGAACTTCAGACCTCCATCTTCTGAATTTGAGAATATGCTTTTGTCTCTTCTTGTAAAAGTCATTTGAGAAAAAAATGTTACTTAAAACTATATAATGTATTTTAGCAAGGCTGAGAATAAAAGAAAAAACACCATGTTCAGAACTGCAGTTACCTAACTCTGATTTGAGCCCCAGGACCAAGTATGTTGTATTTGAGCCAAAGGCTCTTGGTATGTGTTTCTAGCTGGAGCGCTATTTCTCTCCCTGGCAAAGGTACACTCAACAAAAACCCTAAAATTTCTAGTTCTAGTACACAGAGCAAGCTTGCTTGAGTTAAGGAACTTAAAGCTTCATGAGACTGAAAAAGTACAAGGAGTGTTTTTAACCTGTTAAACAAATGCATAGCTAGTTATCCTTTGCTTGTGAACAGTCATCATGTTAGCAATTCAAGACTGACTTGGCGACAAAATATCTAATGCACTTTTAGAAGCAGTGTGAGGATTCCGTTTCTGAAAGCAGTGGTTGTCCTTCCTCTATATTCTTTCCCTGTTACACTAATTGGGGTTCAAAGCTTCCTCAGAAGAAAAAAGCAAGAGGATGATACTCACACTTGCCCACAGCAGAGCATGAGGCAGTTCACCTTTCTCATATCCATACCTGTACCAAGGCTTCCCGGTGCTGCAAAATCCCATCTGCATTCTGCCCTGGTCAACCTGCTGGTGGATGCATTGGTGGTCACAGGGGCTCCTTCTGGCCCCCTCTTTGCTACTTTCATTCCTAGGCAGAGCAGCTCCTCAGAGGTCTTTGCATTTCTGTGCAGAGGTAGCAAACACACAGACTTGCTGCATTAATTTGATCCTTCCCAAGTCCATTTATGAGCACCTCAGGCTGCCACACTCGCAGCAGGATGTACAAGCTGACAAGGGTGACTGGCCTTTCCCTGTACTCCCTGTTCAGCTACTTACAGTGCCAGGGGAGGAAAATAAATACTTGTTTTAAACCTCCTGCCTGACCATCTTGCACTGTAGAGAACAGAGGGCAACTGTTCATGGCTTGTTCTGCAGGAGATCTCCCTTCCCCAGGGTGAAGAGTCCTAACCTGGGAAAATACTTCTTAAACAGAAGCCATACTCTGGCTGTATTTTTTCCCCCTCTTCATTCTGAGCCCTTTGTTTGGGGTGAAATTGCACACCCTCTTCAAAGCAGGAGCTGAGCCAGGACTGAGACACAGCCTGTTCTCTGTTCTTACCACAATCATCTCCCCTCTGAACAGGAGCCTTAGCTCGGAGACATTCTCGGCCTTTTAGACTTCTTTCCTGAACGCGAATAGTTGTGTTGTCAGTGAAGCACTGTTAGTGTTCCAGGTTATTTTCCCCTCCCTTTTGCAATGGGGAATTTAATTTCACTTTACGCCCTCAGCGTTCTTGCATGAGCCATTCCTGTGAGCCTGCACGCTGACACAGGATACCCAAACACCTCTGCATCCAAAAGCTGCCACTTTGCTTTCCCTTCGTCCCGTGATGGGTTTCACACCACACTTTGAAGGTCAGCATTTCATAGTGAAGCTCACCACCTGCTGTTCTACACTAAGGCTCTTCTAACCCTCTCTAAGGCTCCAGCGAAGATAAAATCCTCCACTGTTACGCTGTAATCGCAACATGAAGACTTCAAACCTTACTGGGGCTTGAAGTCCAGAGCAGCGTACAGGGCATGTGCAGTCCATGTACAGGGCAGTGCAGGCAGGGGCTGCTTTTCTCCCAAATCCCCACTGGCAGAGCCAGGGGTGGCTCCGCAGGACTCGCCCTCCCCAGCTGCAAGAGCTCCTGGAGCACCAGGCATCCCTACAAACAGCAGTCGGGTCACATCACAAAAGCTGAAATACAACAAAACCCAGTTTCAGTGCAAACCACTCTTTAATTTTCCTCTTTGTACAACAGAGCCAGCCACTTACAAAGTGCTAGTCTAAAAAACAGGTCTGGTATTACAGCACACACTCAATAACCAAGGCCCATCAGCTCAGGGGCAGAGAAAGTAAGAGCTGAGATACTTTCTGCACTACAACAGTGTCTGTTCAGCATCTGAGCACTGGAGACTTGGTCCCACTGATGCATTTCTCAGGGTCAGCACAGGCGGGGAAGCAAGGAGCAAGCTATTTCAGATTTATTTTTCTTTTAAAAAAGGTCTT
The DNA here is from genome assembly GCA_013400615.1 of Syrrhaptes paradoxus. Classification (NCBI taxonomy): domain Eukaryota; kingdom Metazoa; phylum Chordata; class Aves; order Pterocliformes; family Pteroclidae; genus Syrrhaptes; species Syrrhaptes paradoxus. The sequence continues at coordinate 143,075 of VZTO01023926.1, read as the reverse complement.
TTACTCCCCTCCCTTTCCTCTCTTCCTCATTTTGAAATGCCCATGTGATTTTCTTTTGGGGCAAAATGAACAAAAAAATGCTGATCAGAGTAATTCAGTGCAGTGCTACAGCTTAAAAATTGATTTTTTGGATGCTCCCCTCGGTCATGAGGAAAAACAAACAAATAAAATATTAAGAGTTGTAAAAATCCCAAACAAACCCAAAACCAGAACAGCAGAAGCAATTAAGCCATTCTGATGTCAAAATTCAAACTTCATTGCTTTAAAAGCAAAATTCTGCAGAAGAGGATCACAACACTAGTGTGCCAGCTAGCAGCAGCCCTCCTCCTCTTCCTCCTCTCTGTCCCCTTCAGTGCCCTGGCTACAGGGCCACAGGGTGCTGCCCTCCCTCCCCACTGCCTGCGGCAGAAGACAGCGAGTAACTGGCTTGTGCTTGGCTGCAGCACAGCAGAGGTCCAGGGACGGGCACACAACAATTTCCCATGGGGATTGTAGTCCAGAGCTGCAGAAAGGCAGCTGAGCTGGTGTACTTGGAGTCAAAGGGATGACCGCTGTATGCTACCCATCAGAAGAGGTTATGGTCAGCGATGGAGCCATAGGGACTGTGCACAAACAGGACCGAGCAGCTGCAAGCATGAATTTCAGGGGGAAAGAAAAAAAGCTGAGCAGCAGCCTCTCGTAGCTTTTTGTTCTGCCAATGCACTTTGCTTCAAGAAGGAAAAACCCTCCTCTTTGGTTCACCACCTTGAACTGGGTATTTCTCTAAAAAAACACAGACTAAGGCTCTAGATTTTTCCCCATTTTTCATATGAAGACCATTTCTCCACTGAGGACTGACCAGATTCAGTGCTCATGGGAGTCCTCATTCAAGAAGAAAGCTGGACTTGATCCTACAAGTAACACAGCCACTACAGGAGCACAGAACAAAGAGCATTTGCCAGTTGCGCTGGAAGGATGGAGGAGAACTATTGAGCAGCTAAGGCAAAGAGAGACCTCGGACAGGACCATCACACCTGCAGCCTTGCAGAAGATGGTGCAGTGGGGGATCTAAAGGGCAGCACTCAAGGGAGGAGGAGAAAGGCTGAAGGAGCAGTCCAAAAAAATGTTGCAAGAGAAAAGGCTAAAAACTCACACAATCCTACACCCTACAGGTGACAGCTCTGGGGACACAGTGGAGAAAAAGCTCCAAGGACCCACAAAAATGAGAAAAAAAATTATTAAAATGCTGCACAAACCGTAGGAGAAATGGTGGAGGCAGAAAAGTGCTTACAGAGCAGCCTGGAAGTGATGGGTGTAGGAGATGGATGGAGAGAACAAGAACATGCCAACCTCATGGATGATATTTTCTCTGCAGAAGGATGGGAGCCAGAGCCAGAAGAGCTGTATCCTGCCATTGCTGTGCGGATCAGCCCGTGCCGTACGCCAGCCACGCAGGAAGGTATGAGCCATTCTGGTGAAGTTTCCTACATTACAGGATTCAGTGAACACAGGAAAAGGCTGAGTCAAAACTGCCAGAAGAATCTCAAATGCATCAATGAAAGGACACAAACAGAAACCTTTGCTGCATAGCCAGGGGACCAAAGTATGACGGTAGAGACTGCAACAGACAGGCCAGATGTACAAAGATTTGAACTGAGGTTCCAGAAAAGGTGCAGCAACCCTCCCTGACACAGGCAGAGCCCAACAGCAACACCGGGGGGGCAGCAGGAAGCCCCATACCAATTCACAGAATCATACCCACCACACTCCACAGGCCCCTGCAAGGCTCAGCTGTGACCTAGCCGCCAGCTCAGGCTGTTCTCTCCCGACTCCAGCTACAACCCTCAGCCCAAGACCCCCAGCCCCACTCAGCCCCAACCCCTGTCTCTAGCCACACAGCTCAGCCACATTTTAAAAAGAACTTTATTGAAGCTCCAATGTATATTATTTTTGGACTCTAAATACCCAAGTATCAGCACCTACTCCTGGCTCTCCAGTGCTATTCTGCTAACCCCCAGCACTGAATCTCTCAGTGCTAGATTTTCTGCTTGACTCCTACAGAAGGAAGAAAAATTTTCAGACGCCTCAGGCATGGCTTTAGAAGAGCAACCGCTAACATGGTAGCCAAGTGCTGGGGATGATGTCTAGTTGGTATCCATGCCGTCACACTCATCTTGGGGAAGAGATGGGGCAGTATGTTCCTCACCGTTTCGGCGCTGATAAAACAGCACATATGCAGCTTTTGTCTACAAACAAGAAGAAAACCATCTGAAACAATCCATGGAGCTTGTCTGGAAATATAATGCCCAAAGCAGGGAACCAGACTTTCAGCACAAACTCGGATTAGCCTCAAGCCAAATACTCACCACTATTTGGTCTTCCGAAGCCACCGACACGCTGCTGTCATCAAAGTAGTACCACTTGTTAGTCACTTTGTTCTTAGCGTAGGCAGTGTCTGTCAGGAGAAGAAACTGTGGCTCAGTAATCTGGGAAAGACCAGCAGGTAATGCCATGCCAGCTGCACTGCACCAGCAGTGCTCAAGACTCAAAATGAGTGTGCACTGGAGGCCAGGAACGAGCTTTGACATTAACTACCCCACACCCAGTTCACCAACATGCACATCTAGAATACGCTAGCCAGTCCAGCTAGTCTAGAACCACATCCCACATACCAGACTTACCCCAATAGCTAAGATACAGAGCAAAGAAACTCAGGGGAAAAAAAAAGTTTTGTTTGCTCTCCTTGAGCCAGAGCTTTGCCAAACACACAGTTTACGACTCTGCATTTTCACACTTTTTCACATGAAAGAGAAGTTTTCTGTTGATGATAGATCTGATCTAGTGCTTGCAAGAGTCCTCACTCAAGAAGAAAACTGGACTAAAGTCCTGCAAAGTCTCTTCCAGACAAGACTTGTGTGACTATCATCTCCAATCTCAAAACATATTACCCTTCAGCTAATGCTATCCTACGGTGATACGCCCTAGGAGTTAAGCACGTACACTGCCAAATGGGAGTTCATCATCCTCTCACAGTAAAATGCTCCTGGGTGGTTCCAGAAGAGTCACCTACAGCATGGATCTGCACGGACACCTGATACAGGGAACTCCACCTACAGATGCATTTTGCCTATGCTGCAACAAAACCAGTGACAGAAAATACAGACTTGTGTATGACAAGTCTGATACGTGACAACAAAGAGGTTTTTTCTCCTGATGGCATGACATTTTCCCAGCTATGTGAGCCTTTGTCAGTGCAAAGGTGGAGACATTCTACTGCAAGCTAGTGCTAGCTGTGCAACTGAGAGGTCCTAAGAACTACACATTTGTTTGTGGCTTGTTTTAGAAAAAGTAACAAAGAAACATGAAAGAAAAAGTCTGCTTTAAATTGCTATTACAGCAAACAGAATTTAGGACAAGAAATGCAGAAAGGCATCAGACCCAGCTTTGTGACAAGGTACGCCCTCTGCTCTGTCTTCCTGGCCTACAGGCAACTGCTGTGTATCAGACCTTGTCCCACCATCACCGGGGAACCTGGCAAGCTCCTGCTTGGCTGACATGACTGCTGGCAATCTCTGCTCTGTGATGCTGCACCCACATGGGATGAGCAGCTGCACTTGGGCGTGCTACAGGTCAAGAAGCCAAGCCCTGGAGCTGACAGCTTACGCCGAAGACACTCCCCAGCACTCTCTAGTAAGAGGCTTCGTTCCACAATTTCATTTTCAGCACTGAAAATCATGCCTCCACTCATAACTTGAGGAACAGCATCACACACTCTAATGACTACTAACCAAGGTCCCACAGGCAGAGGCAAACCTCAGGCAGCTGCAAACTACACAAACTGTCTAGCTGCTCTGCAGATCCTAATAGGAAGGACATTATCTTCCAACATGATATTCACCTGCATACAGAACACAGGTAAGTTTTTGACTAGTCACCCTTGGTGAGGGCTACTGCACGTCTCCAACACACAGAGCCCTCCCCTGACCCCTCTGCCCACATTTCCCTGAGCACAAAGGACAGAGCAGCCGTTACTCACAGTGGCCTACTCCCATAGCTCCGTAGTGATTGGAAACTGCAATGAGGTCATACACGTATGAGCCTGCTCGTGGGTCGCAGACAAACTCAGACATGTTTAAACCCCTGGAAGAAAATCCAAAAGTATCAGTACACCAGTAATCAGCACTTTTTAGAAAGTGATGCATGACCCCCGTGAAGCTCTGCCAGGAGGAAGCACTGTCGGAGGAGTGCTGCACTCTGCTGCTCAACAGCCAGATGGTATTGGTGCACAGACCAGACACGTCACCCTCCCACACAAGACAGGTCCTGGTAAACACATCAAGTGATGCCAAAAGATTTAGAAGGAGGTGCTGAATAAAAGATAGTTCAGAGAGTCCCTGTGTAGGCATGAAAAGTGAGATAAGAGTAGTAAGGAATACGATTCATCCTGCAGCAGGATGCTGACGAGCAGCAGCAGAGGAACGAGGCAGGCTTCCACCTTGTAGTACTGAGAATTGCACAAGTGCAGCTCTGCCCAAATCTGCTAAAATCTCTGTAGAAGCTCTCTTGGTTTGGCAGAATCACATGGTTTTAACCTCATTTCAGAAGAAACAGTACCTGCTAGTAACTAGTGTTCTTTGAGATGTGTAGAACTGATTAAGGTTATGATTAACAAAAAAAGAAAAACAACCAACTGAGCTCATGCCTGTTGTCTTGCAGTTCAAACCCAGAAGACAGCGCTGTTCCAGTTACAGCTTTATTGACAAGCCCACTCAACAGTAAAATCAGAAGTAGGTATCTCTTGACCAGTTTCTCCAAGCTCTTCCTAGCTTGAGAGAAGAATCCTACCTGATAGGGAATTCCACAACAGTGTCAAGTTTATCCCTCCAGTATCTGCTGTATGAGAAGCGTTTTAAATGCACTACCAAAATCTTGGGCAAAGACCACAAGTCAAACTTCTTTGTGGCCTGTTGATGTTTCTTACAGTTAGGGCAGTACCTGAAGAAGGAGCAACAAACAAGGAAATGAATGACTACGTTAAAATGAAAGTTTCTGGCTTTCCATTAAAAGATGCCTCAATAGCACAGCACCATCCCTGCCTTACAGAAGGCGTTCTGGCTTGTGCAATATGCAGGTCAACACACTTCCTCGGAGGTTTCCAAACTGCAACTTGCTTTCACTTTACAGACAAAACGGCCTATGCGAGTGTGTTAACTGAACATTGTATAAAAAAAATCATTTTTCTTTTGTAAATGAAAAAAAAGGTTTAAAGGCCCCATTACTTATTATCTCCTGATGCAGCTCAAACAGGTAACAGTTGCAAACACATCTATAGCATATAATTGGAAATTAAAAATAAACAACTCCCTACTACACACTCCCAAGTTATTTTCTTACACAGCTAGTAAACAACCTCCAAAGATCTTCTGCATACACAGTAATCACATTTTGGTCACTTAAGATCTGCTGTACCTAGCCCCTGCGGACTAGGGATTCTTGGCAGAGTTAGGAGTGGTTGAGGACTAGTTCAATCTAGAAATAATACAGGTTTAAATCCTCAGGTAGTCATATGCTTTCACTCTTTATTACCACAACTGCTTCCTCTGACACTGTCTGGAAGACCGACGTATGCTGGGGAATTAAAAATAGCCTGATCTTTGTTTTTTTTAAGTAAAGGCAGGAAAAAAAAACTTTTTATCAACCCACATCTGCAGACTATTGAGTCAATGACTTAATACAGAACTGAGAGATTTCTCATAGATGAAGACAAAAGGATTGACCTGGGAAATTATCAGAATCCCATGACAAATGACGTGAACTCAAATAGTTATGGCATTTTATGATGAACATGGCTCTTACCATGGGTCATGTTCACCAAGCGTTTCCATAGTAGTGAAGAGCTCTATGCAGTCTCTGAGGGCCACCACAGCCTTCTTCTTCTGGGGCTGTAACATACTTCCATGCTTTTCAAAGGCCTAGTGAAAGAGACACATGCTTTATTCAATGCCACACAGACACTTCAGTGCTTGATATCAGGAAAAGGAATATGCTCACCTTCACCAGGCTGCCTATTTCTGCCCCCCACCTCCACACCCACACAATCATCTCAAGCTTCCAGCCACTTCTTTCTTGTGTTACAAACAGTCCATAAGATAAAATATAACACTTTCTTGCTTCAAAGCTGGTGGGTTTTGCATCTTTTGCAAAAGAGTAACAATAGATTATTCACAAAACCCAATCCACCAAAACTCTCATGGAAAGAATACTGAGCTTTCTACTAGGGTCTATGTATTTGGTTTCAGGTCTCTTTTGCATTTTGGGGGTTTGTTTTGTTTTCTTGAGTGGGCTACAAATTAGATTACTTAGCTTTGAAATTAAAACGTCTGCTTTTCAGAACACACTGGGAACAGATCAGCTAGTATAGATCCATAGACCTCATCCCTAAAAGATTTTAAGTAAACATATCTCATGCTGGTGACTCTCCTTTTTATGAAGGGAGCTACACCTACATTGATTTACTGTAATCTTCTAAGTGCCATGCAAGTTTACATATAGATTATTTAAGAAAAGAGCGTACTACAACCTGTGCCTCCTGCTCATCAAAAAGTAGCCTCCGCGTATCAGAATCCCAGTCAATAGCAAGTGCAGAAAAAGCTACAAGAAAAAAGAAACATTTATTGCAAAGGTGTAAGGAGGAGAATGAAGAAACAGAGCAAGACAATAATTACCATTCAGTTTTAAGAGTTTTCCTTCCACAATGGAGTTGATGTCAGAGGTCCCAGAGGAATTTACGAGGCTAAAAGTGAAATGCTGCTTCTTGCAAGGCTGCAGGTCTTTTTCTGACTCAATCTGCATACAACCCTCAGAGTGGTCAGCTTCCGCCATCTTTTCCTTGCCTTCCTGTCCACCATCCTGATGCTCCATTTCTTCAATATCAACCGGCAAAATTCAAAACAAGCACAACATTAAAGAAATTCAGTGAAATCACCTCACATTGACAGCTTTTTGCAAGAGCCTGTTATGACACACACTGATTACTCAGAAAGTAATTAAAGACACACGAAAAAGAAATCTGTGCCTGCTAACCACTACGTCTGAAGCTCTATTTTATCCTTTATCAGACACCAGGTAACGTGCTGGGTTTTATATCCTGGTATCAGACATTATGGAGACTGCTCAGTTCACAGGAGGTTAGCAATCACACTTTCTGACAGCACACCCTAATAAACATACCAAGAAAGAATCAGCAAGGTTGCCGTTGGGTGTCTTTACAGAAGGGAATACTTAAGTCTCCAGGAAAGTTACTTACATTCTTTGGGAAAAATGGGTAGATGTTTTTTCCCCCCCATTTAAAAAATGTCCCATTTAACTTGTTCCAGTTATTACCCTCACAGTAGCACAAGTGAATCATTTCAAAGAGAAAAGTGAAATATGCATTTGCCATCAGCATTGAAAGCTTCCCTGTAAGCATCCAACCTAGGAATGAGACCTCATGATTTTAGGTCCATGAATGAGAAATACTATTTCCACTTTATTTCTCCAGAACTTGTCTTTGTGACTTAACACGCCAGTTTTCACCACCAAAGGGCATATTAGGAAAGGAGTTGCCTCTGGAGGAAGGCATCTGAACAACTAATAAGGAAGCAAGGACTTCCCTAACGTTGGTCAAGATGAATGCAGACCACAGCTTGTCTTCCTGCTGCTGCTTACGCACATCTCCCTTGGAAGGAAATGGTCTATAAGAATTCTCACCATACCGTGCAGAAGTCCTGTGCAATAGTGTGGTTTAATCACTGTGAAAAAGCAATCTTCAAACAAACACAAACCAAAAGCTACTAAAAAGCTCTAAGCTTCCAGGCAATATTGAAAGGATTTTACCTTCAACCACACCATTGGAGCCATTGCAGGTTCCTTTGTCTGGGCAGGGTGTACAGTATTCTTCTGCAAAAGGGAGCTTCACATAGCGGCTAAACAGAGGGAACATGTTTATCACACACTCATACCAAAGCTGTACATCAGAACAGCACCCCTCTCCATCATCAGCTCTTGCTGTCTAGTCCCCCTCAACAAACCAGAACCCATCCTGTACAGCATCATTTACAGGCCAAAAGCTCTCAGAATGAGTCAAACAACAAAAATTCAGTAAGTTTCTGTTCTTACTGCTTGTACCAAGTTTTACTGGCAGTAGATGGAAAATATGAAAATAAGTTACAGTGGCCCCATCTGAGAGCCCTGAAAACATGGCCTGAGTTCTGCTCCTAACCTGTTTTGCAACACCCATCTGACAGCTTCCTCTGCGACTGCCACCAGCATTATCTTACAGCCTGCTTTTACAGAGCCCACAAAAAACACGACATTGAAATGTCCCTGGGGCCTCCAGACATTAACGCAACACAAATCCTGGTTTATACACCACACACAAATCAAGGAAAATTCTTCCTGTTAACAAGGATGCAGTAATCCTAGTACAGCGTAACTGAATATGTGACCTCTAGAACTTTGTGTAGGATTCAAAAGGTACAGACATGACTCACCTGATCTGCTCCAAAACCACACTGTACAGGTGATCCACACTGAGCTTGTGTTTCGGCACAGATATTAATAGAGGCTGACCAAAGAGCACAGTCCCTGAAGTATTGCTGGATTGCCTCATTGTCTTTTCTCGAAAGTAAACAGAGAGAGTAACATACTCCGAGCCATCCTCACTTGGCGTGCAAACTTCATATCTGTTTGAAAGACAGGTATTTCCATGGGTTATTTCCACTGCCAAGAAGCAGAACAGGTAGAACCAATATGAACTCAGTCCAACAAGTCTCTCCACCAGGTTCTCCCGAGAAGGACAAAAGGGGTTGTACTCTGTCTTCATGCTACAGACTGAGCAGTTTCCTGAACACTTCCCATGGCACAAATGGCATAGGATACACACCTACCACCGACTCAACTGACACCTTTCCTCTGTTTTTATTACTAATTCACACTCCTATTGCCACTCATCTCTCAAAACATTACCCTGACAACTACACGTTGCTTCAACCAGATCATGGCATCAGTGAAAAATACTGAATGCACTTTGAAATCCCTCAGACAATGCTTGTTCCCTCTGGAGAAAGAAACCTTAATATCCTGGACTTCGCATTCTGCCAGCCTCCTGTACAGTTAATGCCTCAGCTCACATTACTGAGCAGCCAATGTTTCAGAAAACAGAGTGTGCAAACCTCTGTTTCACAGAAAAATCCAAGGACAGTAAACACACAAGAAAAACATTCTGGAAGAAAACGAATGGCTCTGGAGAACAGCAATAAGACCAAGACACAGCTTGTGCATATTGGCAGATGTCAGTCAAAAGAAACCAGGTGGTCCAACACTACCACATTGTTCACTCATTATACAGATTTCAGGACTATTCACAGAATCATAGAATCATTAAGGTTGGAAAAGACCTCAAGGATCATCAAGTCCAATCATCAGCCCACACCACCTAACTCACTAAACCATGTCCCTAAGCACCATATCTACACGTAAATTCATTAAAAAAATATTAATTTTCAGGAATACCAACTCACACTGCTCTTTAATTTGGTGAGTCACCTGTCCCAGACATCTTAAAACTGAAAGAGAAAGAAACATTTAATGAAAGATCTCACCACACAAACCAACCAGGACCACAATCACATATGTGAACGTATCAGCTCTTAACAGCTTCAGACAAGCTACGCCCCTTCTCTCCAGAGGTAAGAAAGATTTTTTTTATTCCTGTGTTCAAAATGCCCTTACAGAGCAGGGAAGAAAACAAATTGCTGAGTTGTAGTTCCACTCCATCCTACTGAAACAAAAAGGGATCCCAGGTTGGGGCCTGCACTGAGTCAGCAGAGTATGTGAAGAAAAACATCCTTCCACAGAGTCCCAGCCCACCACGAGCATCAGAGACCAGAATCAGCATAAGACAGTCCAATGCAAATCGATGCAGAGGTTTTGTATGCTCTCAATGCTATTCAGCTAGATACCAGCCCCAGATACAGTTCACACCTTCTAAAGTTTCCTGAGAAACAGCACCACAAAGAGATTAACTACTTGTGGTGAATGGGATGGAGTCTAGTTGGAGGCCTGTATCTAGTGGAGTCCCCCAGGGTTCGGTATTGGGACCTGTGCTGTTCAATATATTCATCAACAACTTGGATGAGGGAGTAGAGTGCATCCTCAGCAAGTCTGCTGATGATACGAAACTGGGAGGAGTGGCTGACACGCCAGA
>VZTO01023926.1:111995-122952 GCA_013400615.1 Syrrhaptes paradoxus | reverse complement strand
TGGACCTGTTGGAGAGAGTCCAGAGGAGAGCCATGAAAATGGTGAGAGGGCTGGAGGCCCTCCTTTATAAGGACAGGCTGAAAGAGTTGGGGTTGTTCAGCCTGGAGAAGAGAAGGCTCCAAGGAGACTTAATAGCAGCCTTCCAGTACCTGAAGGGGGTTACAGGAGAGATGGGGAGGCACTCTGCATCAGGGAGGGTAGTGGGAGAACAAGGGGTAATGGGTATAAGCTAAAAGAGGGTAAATTTAGACTAGACATTAGGAAGAAATTTTTCACTATGAGAGTAGTGAGACACTGGAACAGGTTGCCCAGGGAGGTTTTGGATGCTCCATCCCTGGAGGTGTTCAATGCCAGGCTGGATGAGGCTTTGAGCAACCTGGTCTCAAAGTGGAGGGTGTCCCTGCCCATGGCAGGGGGGTTGGAACTTGATGATCTTTAAGGTCCTTTCCAACCCAAACCATTCTATGATTCTATGATTCCTCAGCAGACAGGCTCAAGGTGGGCAAGAAGCTGGGAGGGGGTGCAGTCAGGACAGCTGTCCTGAACTGCCCAAAGGGACATTCCATACTATACAATGTGAGGCTTGGCAATAAAAATTGCAGTAAAGGAAGGGTGGTTTTGGCTTCCAAGGCTATTGCTCAGAGACTGGGTGGGCACTGGTCTGTTCATGGGAGGAGGCAAGTGATTTCCTTGTGTCATTGTCCTCACTTTTCCTTCACCTATTAAACCATCTTCATCTCAACCTATGGGTTTTCTTGCTTTTGTTCTTTCTATTCTCTTCCCATTCCCACAGGGGAGAGGGTAGGCAGGAGGGAGCAAGAGGCTGTGTGGGTACTTGGCTGCTGACCTGGGTCAATGCACCACATACACTAAGCTACAAGAAGTATAAGGGACACAGCCAAGAACCCTTTCACTCTCTAAAGCACAAATATATTGTCAGTGTGAATGCTCTACCTCAGAGAAGGATTTTAGAGAAGGATTCAAAAGCACTGTAGGTTACACACAGGCACACGCTCATAAGAGAATTACGTGGAACACACTTCTCTTGACTAAAGGAGTTATGTATCAATAGTCACCAGGATCTTCTCGGTTATACTATCCATCTGCATACTCCACTGCAGCCATCAGGAGCTATCAGCTCACTTTCTCTTAGCACAACCCACACAGCAGAGACAATTCCTCCTTGTGTCACATGTCAGAGGGAAGCAGTGGTGCACATCTTTGGCTTCTCAACTGGGAGATCACAAAATGCAAAGAATTGTTCACAGGGAGACTGCAGTAGGGATGTGGCACATGCATGTGGCCAACTCATCTAAAATTGCTCCAGGTAGAAGAAGTTCTTTTAGTTTCTATTTCTCAAAGTAGAAGAATTTATACTTTCAGTCTCTTTGCTACTGGTAATCTTTCTTGTTTTTTCAATTAATCCCTTCTCTGTTCTTGCCCTTTATAAAGTTCTGGCAACAAGAACAAGCACAGCTGCCCTCAATTTCATAGTTGTACAAAAAGCAGGAAGAAAATTCATTGTCAGTTCAGCATACATCCTTCTCCACTGTACCTACCACCCCCTCAAACTAACAGTACATCTACAACACACAAGTTTTACCACCAGTTTTCACATTAAAAATCCCACCCCATCAACACCTCAGTCAAAGGTGGACATCAATTTCCTTTAGATTACTTGAAAAGTCTCAACTTTAAAACCTAGGAGAAAGACTCAGATGACTTAAAAACTTGTGTCTTCAACATGCCTCACCTGGACAGGTCTACGCTGTGGGTCTGCATATACCAGGGTAACTTCCATGAGACGATCCCTCCTCAAGGGCAGTGGAAGGGTTAAGTAACAGAAGGGATCAAAGGTCACAGAAACTTTGGAGCATTTGGGACAAACAAGGGTAGATTTGAAAAGACCATGAAAAATATCCACAATGATAGAATCATTCCTCAGCCTATGATTCTCCCAGGCCTCTTTTGCCACCTCCTATACAAAGGAAAAAAAAATAAATATATTTATTGTAAAAACTTCTATAGCATAGCAAGCATAGGGATCAAGGAAAACTTAGAAAACTGATATCGATGCATAAATTGCACAGAAAGGGAGTCTACCAGTGTGTCTAGCAAAACACACCATGATTTTTTCTCAATGAAACTAAGGCCTTGCATCAAGACAAATGTAACCCATTTATTTTAGCCAAGTCACTTAGTCAGGGATTCCTTGGTGCACACAATGTCAAAAGCATTAATGGAGCCAAGGGGAGAGTGACAGGGTCACAGGCTGCTCTTCAGGACAGCAAGCTGCCAACAAGATATACTCCACTCTCCTTCACGAGGAATGGACTGCTGCCCCCTGCTTTTGAGGTTTTTTTTCTTGGAAAATGATGGTCCATGTCTCACAAAGAAAGGTACAAAAGGAGACAAATTATAATCCCTTGAAAACTTTCACAATGCCACCTATAAACTCCTTACCTAAGAGCATCTGATAACTGGCATTTGTCTATCCAGTGCAATCAGAGGCTCTTCTTAGCATGAAACTTTTAATTTATGATACAATACCACATATTTTATATAATTCTCACATGAAGTAAGTGCCATAGATACACACACTGCAATGCTACTGCCATTAACCAGGATGCTGAGATAGAACAGAGTAATTAGCTCCAACAACAGCAACGATATAGATGCAAGGCAGAAACACATGTGCATCTCCTACATCAAGAGGAAGGAAGTACCAAAATACAATGAAGGCATGCTGGGCATCCTTTCCATCCCACAACTATCAGCATTTCTTGGAAAGAAAAAAAGGATTAAATATACTACTTCTTGTGGTGTTGCCACATGCACTGTATCATGCAAGAAAACACAAAAGACATTAAATTAGTGCCTGTTAGGAGGAAAAACAACAGTCACATGCACTTCCCAAAAATAACTATTGCATCTGTCTTTTAGAAGCTCCTAAAGCATTTTTGCACCTAATACATTTACTCTGGACTCTGTATTTGTCAGTATGTAGCAGCTGTTTGTACTGTAACAAGAGGCAAAAGTGTGATCAGGAGAGCATGAGTTCACCTAGGGAAAGACATTTCACTATTATGTGTCTCATTTTAAAGTGAGCATGGTGTTTGCCAATTTCAGAGCAACAAAGTGTCTCCAAGGGCTCATCTATCAGTGTTGACTGGGAAACAGAGGGCAGAGAAAAGGCAGGAAGGAAAAATGAACAGAAGAGACTTTTCTGGTCTCTGTCAGGAAAACGGTGTAAAGAGAATTACTTTTCTCTATTTAGCTAGAGTGAGTAACTGCAGCACAAGGGTGATTATATTCAAATTTTAATTAAATAAAATGTAAAGTGCTTTAGTATCAGTGTACCCGTTTCCACAGTACCAGAAAGGAGAAAAATCAAGTCAAGCTTCTTAAGGAGATGCAAGCAGTTCACCAAACACTATGAATTCATCAAGATCTACAATTGTATCAAGTCACTTATACCTTGGTTCTCTCCTCATCTTGACGAGTGGTTTCACGCACCCCATCCAAGATGGTTTTAAATCTAGCTCATGGATTACAGCTGTCTAGAGGCAAGGAGGGAGCCCACATGAGAAGTCTGGCCTAGCAGCTCATCTCATCTGACACTCTGCTGTCTACAGTGGGACACTGGAATGGCTGCTTACAACCCCATGCCCAGGGCATGTGTTCAGACCCTTATTTGAGGGGCACCCCTGGCACCTCCACATGAGAGTGCTCCCAGTCCCACCTGAGACCACACACAAGTACAATGGACTGCAAAGTAAGCACTCTCCTCAAACCGACGCCGAAAGCTGCTGTTCAGTCTACCTGGAGGAAGAAGGTGGGCCTGAGTAGTCAGGAAGAAAGATCATGGTAGTAACTACAGCCTACTTTGAGGTAGCCGTTATATCACAAGATCAACTTCCTTCTTTTCCACTGCAGAACTACACCAGTATTGCACCATAAGCACATCTTCCTGCACACCAGTACAAGAACAAACATTCCCTTGTAAGGCAGAGCAACAGCCATGTGCCACAAGTGTCACAAAGAGTCAACTGGGCCATAAGGCACGACAGGGTTCTCCCCTCCCAGGTACACTGCTTTTGTAAGGAGGATGTTCATGTGGTCTGTGAGCAGGAAGGCCAGAAAGTGTCACAAAACCCAATTAAACTCCCTAAGAAGCACTACTTGCCCTACCCTCAAGTAAAGGGCACCATACCGAATCAGGTCTGCCATTGGCATCCTTCAGCTCCAAGTAGGGCTTCTTCTTCACTCTGTTCAAATCCTCATGCAAGCCATCTAGAAGAAAAGCCAAGAGCTCCTGGGAATCTTGCTGCTGATATCCTGAAAACTGAGGAGCAAATCGGCCAACCTGCGTCTGAAACACAAAGGCAAGAGTTAGAGGCGGGGTGAGTATTACCTATGTGTAAAAGATGGGAATAAAACCAGTCATTTTTTTTTCCAGATATTAACTCCATGCTACCTTATGCTAGCAGCAGACCACAGTGAACTGGATGCTAATGCAGTAAGGGTGCCAGAATAATTTTCTCAACTATTTTTATATTCCTCCCCCATAGTGTTGAGAGGGAAGAATGCATTTAGTGCTGTGACACTAGAAATTTAAGTTATTGGTATTAATTTAGGAACCCACAAACAACCAGTACACAAAACCATCTGCCTGATGCCCCATCCCTGGAGGTGTTCAAGGCCAGGCTGGATGAGGCTTTGAGCAACCTGGTCTAGTGGAGGGTGTTCCTGCCCATGGCAGGGGCGTTGGAACTAGACAATCTTTAAGGTCCCTTCCAACCCAAACCATTCTATCTTCCTATGATTCCATGATTTTGTACATTAATTTATTTCAGAAACCTACAGTTTCCATAATGCAGACTTGCTATAAGGTAGCATCTTGACACAGGCAGACTGAAAGACTGAAAATGCTTGCAGAAGATACTTAGGAACTAACAAAACTAATTAAAAACTAAGACTGAAATCCCTGCTACAGTAATCTCCAGCTATTCCAAAAATTGTGACAAAACTAAGAAACGTAACAGCCTGAGTTAGCAAGAGCCAGAAACAGCACACTCAAATGCAGCCTCTTATTTCATAACCACTATCGCACACCACTGCCAGTTAGTGTTCCTGCTTCTAAAAAACAACAGAAAGGGGTCCCACAGGAAAATCAACAACTAGCTGAAGGAGAAGTCAGTCCTAGTGACCATCACTCGTTTTCTCATAAACACAGAGACCAACAGACTTGCAGAATTGCACTTAGTACATTTTAACCACTGAAGACGACAACTGCAAGGGAGCCCAAACCGAAGAGCAGTTTATATTAGAGACAGTTAACAATTGTTAGAAAAAAATCACAAGTAATACTGTACAAGGAAATAAAGAGTAATTCCTATTCCAGTCTTAAACACAAACAGCACACATTAAGACACTTCTATTGGTGTCCACTACAGACTCACATATTTCCTCTGAACAGAAGTTTACAGAACAACTTTAATAGTGGTGGATGATGTGCCAGCAACTTCAAGTCACAGAAATAAATCATCATCTTGTTTCAGAACTATCTATGACTCTACAGAGGACAGACTTCTGTAGTCCATTACACTTTTGCTCCAGGTCTCAAAAGCATACACCCTCAACTTCAAGACTGTACCACGCAACACCTGAATAACAACAGGATGCACGTTTACATTAATACCAGGTCATTGCTTTATTTCATGCACTTGGGATGTTATTCTTCCTCTGTATACTAAGACTGCACTACAGGAGCAAGCTGTTGGTGTTCCTTGGATGCTTTCATTACGTTGCTCTGCACTAGAGTATCTTTCCATTACATTTAAAACAAAAGACATAGTTACAGTTTTTCTAGGGGTTCATATACAACTGCCATATTGCAGTATTTCAGCTGAAAGCAGTTCATTACACTGAAGCACTGGGAACATTACATCAATAAATAACATTACAGACAAGGGGATGCATTTTGCTCTCCATTTTATAATTCCATTTTATAAATTTATAACTTGCACACCTTTTCTCACTGATTAAAGTTCACAGCTGGCAATTCACATGATCTTGCCTAGCTTTGTAGAAGAGATCACTTTGACAGGTCTGTAAACAGCCCCCAGGCTGGAAGGTCATTACTAAGTAGGGCATTTAACATTAAAGAGCAGTGACCAGTTCTGGGGTATGACACTACTCACTGGCAAGTTTCTCCCTGTACCCTGAAAAGCATTTCCATAAGACATGAAACAACACTGAAGCAATTCTATCATTACTGCTTTCATAACACTAAAATATATCAAAGGCATGTGAGCTTTCACTGTATCTTCTGTCAAAGAGCTATGCTACGAGAACATGCAGTACTTACTTTAAACATACGTGGGGCCACATGAGACTGTCGCCCAGACCACATCTGTTTAATGAGGTCTGCATAGGCTTCTGCAATTTCTCCTCTCATCCCCAGTGGATTGTTCTGATTTATTTCAGCTTCATATTTATCTTCCAGGAAATAGTCAGTCAGAGGAGGGGTATTGCTCAGACACTGAAAAGCATTCAGAAAATTAAGTTACTGCACAGGACAATGAATCTGTGCGACAATGAAATAACAAATCCAACTTTCACACCAGAATGTGTACGAAGTTATTAACAAAACTAGCAAGACTAAATTTGAGTATGTATCTAGTAAAAAAAGGAAGAAAAAAATCTGTTGGGAGGGTGGGAGATTGTAACCGTTGTAACCCTAAGCATGGTTGAAACAAAAAATAAATACCACCACCTCCAAAAGGCTAACAGCTCATTTCTGAAACATGGTTTCTCTTTCAGATGTCTCACTAACTTCTACACAATGTACTTGCCCCCAAGTGTAAACTTTCCCTCTGGAGCAGTTTCTACTGGTTTATCTGGCTTAAAGGATACAGCTCACTGGTCTGCAACTCCTTGGTTCTCCTTCAGAAATGTCTTTAAAACTGGCATCACATTTATCTCCTTCCATTCCTTTGGTGCAGAATAATTTTAAGCATTCACTTAAAGTCACCACATTTAATAGTTCAGGAAAGCAATTAACAAATAACCTTCTGAAAAAAACTACAGATTTTTGGGAGGAAGATATCTGCTCTTGGTACCATGTCCCTCCACATTTTGTTAATTTGTTCTGTAACTTCCACTGATACTTCAATCTGATTAGAGTCTCTTGGTGTAATGCTGAAATCTTACAAAAAAAAAACCCCACAACAAACAAGCCTGCAAGTGCCAGAGGAGTAGAAATTACAATCACAGTCCTACCAATACTCACCGACTCCTATAATTAATGTGCATAGATCTGCTTTTCCACACATTACTAAGGTGGTGGGGTAGGCTACCTTACCAATGCATTACACAGAAATCTGCACAGAACAGGTCAGGAACATCTTTAGAGATGTCACAGTGTTCCCAAGTCTACAACCCATATTTAGTCTCTAACCTTGAAATCCTAATATAAGGAACAGTGAGAATAAGAAAGGTCCCTGTTCTTCCCTGAGGTGAAACACAAGCAGTGCTTTGTCCTACAAAGAACCAAATTTAAGAAAATACTTCATCAAAAAGTTAGTGAAGTGTAAAGGCAGGAAGGACACCACTCCATATCTACTCTCCTATTTATATGAGTATTATCAGTGTACTGTGGTAATGATTTAATACATCCCCAGAAATCACCATAAGCCTCAAGACACAGGTAAAACTAGCACAAGAATTAGCTTCCCTAATTCAATAATTTAAAGACTCAAAGCTTATAGCAAGAACCAACAACTGGATAAGTGAGGCAAGACCCGGATGTATGAACAAGAAGAGACCTAAGTCTGAGATATGATAAAAATTACAATGGCTTCAAGGCACTGTAGTATCAAGAAAATATTAAACTGGGCTCTTTCTGAAAGCTTGAAATTTCAAGACCCATAGCAGACACCCATACAGCGCTACACCAGCTGGGTATAAGTACACAGATCTCTGGAGAGGGTCCGGAAAGCATAGTCTTGTCCTTCAGCCAACTCCACTTTCACTGCCTTGATGTGTACCTTGTGGAATTTATTTCCTACCAAATTTTTCTAGTTCCACTGCCCAGGTGTTAAATGTCTTTCTCCAGGCAAATTCAAGTGCTTATACACTGCTGTCTCTGACACCAGCCTCTCACTGGGAGACTGTTGCCGACAAAATTCCAAGAACTTCCAAAAATTAAGGTGGAAATTTTCATCTGAAAGACTGATGTCTAGAAAGTTAAAGCCTAATGGTAATTACAAGAAAGAAAGTAACTGGTCCTTAACAAGACTGCTTTGAATGCAAATTTAAGATTGAAGTGTCTTTGGATTAAGTTACTTTGGCAACAAAAATTAATTTTGAAAGTTGTCTCTTAGCTATAAAGTTCAAGAAAACATAACGTGGTTTAAAGTTACACAATACAGCTGAAAATAAAGTCACTTCAAACAAAAAAGCAAGGCAGTCCAAGTTTATTGTGGCATCCTGAATATCACATGCATAACACATTATAGCTATTTTAAGACCTGTTCTGGCTTTCAAAGCTATCACAGAGCAACAGAAGTCCTTACATAGCACTTGTATCACACTAGAAGTTTGCTGATTGCTTAAATCAAAGTTAAAACAAAATATGAGCCAACTTGTATGAATTTCTTAGCAAACAACTATACCTAACAAGTTTCTGCATTTTTTAAAATGAATCAAAAAAACTAAGAGATATAGTCAAATAAGTATACTAACAATTATTAGCTTTGCATAACTATTACAACCTAACACCCCACACAATGACCCTGAACCCTTCCTGTGGCTTTTCACACTCCTAGTTTTTCAAGAATCTTTAAACACAGACCCCAGAACTGCATGCAGTGACCTGCTCATGTCACTTACGTGGCCCATGCAAGTCAAAACATGCTCCATATCACCCATTTTTGTCAGAGCACGGCACTGGGACCTTATGTTACAGCTAGGCATCTGTTTAGCATGACTTCCCCCCAGCCTCTTCAGAAGCCATGTATTTCAGATCCAGTCCTTAATACTGTATTAAGTTTTATGGTACCGATGTGCTACACATGAGACAAACTAAATATGAACTGATTTTTTCATTTGAGGTTTGTTTTTTTATTCCAGGTGCAGTCTCCTCATCGAATCACATGAAAACATGCTTTTCTTTACACAGATTTTAATCCACAATCTCTGCAAGACTGCTCTTTTATTTAAATCTAAAGAGGGCTCTTTCCCATTCTTACCTGTAACGCAGAATTCATGAAGCAGGTATTTCCAAGGTTACTGAGTCCACAGAGTCCAGGTTGTGACAGGGAACCGCTGTCTCTGCAGTTGTAAGAGTTACAGACAAATCCAGAACCTCTGGAAGAAATACAACACAGTGAACTCGACAATAAGTTTATCAAGTCTCAATACTGTTTAAGAGTCACATCAAATACCAGTCAAAAAACTGTTCCATTAAATTGTTTAACCAGCCTACATGTTTCTGCTGTTTCATAGTGGCTAATGTTGAATACCAGGAATGTGAAGTATATTTACTAACTCCAGAAACGTTAATTGTTACACAATCTATTATTAATTTATGGCTCATAACACATTAATTTCCTCTAAGTACACAGCACGCTATCCTAATGCAGCAAGGGTCTATATGACTCTATATTATATACTGTAAGAGCTAAAAAGATTATGATCCCTACCTGAAAAGGCTTCTACCACAGCAGCAAATGGAAAAAAATAATATAATCCCTTCCCTCATACCTCCATTCCCCTCAGAACAGGCAATGCCCTAGTAGTTAGTAAGCTCTGGAACACGCGCGATTTTTGCAAACAAGCAAGGAATAGCAGAACACAGTGGCTTCAAAAGCAAAGTTTGATAAACATGTACACAAGAGTAGCAGAACTCCTCAAAGGGCACCATCACACTCCTTTTCTGTACGGGCAAGGATGCAGAGGATTATTCACATGGAGGACAAAGAAACAAAAAGAACATTCCTGCTCTTACCCCCTGCCCAGGTGGGAGCTGTTCAGTCCATAGGAGTTACTGCTATCACCGTTAGTAATGACAGAAGTGGCAGACACTGAGGAATAAGAACTTGCTGATGATTTTGAAGAGGTAGTAAAGTTTCTGCTAGTTGCAGTGCTTGATCTGGGAGAAAGGAAAAAGAAGTAGAAACAGGGCTACTACTTTTCCCACCCCCAGCCCCACCTCCCGCAAAACTCCATGGACTTGCCAAATTACAGTTAGTTCCCACACAGAGAATTTACTGTTTTGATCTGTGTAATCACACTTCCAAACATTAGTCTGGAACAGATCCTCAGACAAAATTATCACAGGCAGGAGTAACAATTCTTGCTTAAAGCAAAATCTGGGTCCCAGACTGAAATAAGTAGGCAATCTGAATGGCATGAGTGACAGGGAAGCAAGCTTCAAGTCTACAAGTAAACCACCTTGAAACAAGCAACCAAAAAAAAAAAAAAATCCCAATCTTAAAACCACAAAACACTGGTCCCACATTCAAAGTGACAAAGTCCTTCTCCACTTGAAACCGAGACCACCCACTCAAACAGAACATTAATTAGTAGGAAGACAACCAGGGTGAGGACAAACCAGGATGTTACTGAGCCTCCTTGATACAACTACACTGCTTAGAGGCAAGACACACTGCTACTGACACGCAGCACACACAGCAATCCTCAGCATTGTGAGGCTGGAGATACTGAAATGGATTTTAAAAAGTCCATAAGCCTCAAGCCTCTCTGGCTGTGAATCACAGGCTACTCCACACTACTGCTCTCCTGGTCCAGAAGAGAACCAGAACACAACTACAAGAGACCACAAGGGCGCTAAAATTCAAGTGTTCTGTCACAGACTGTTTTCGCTCCATTAAAAAAAAAAACCAAAACACAACACACCACAAGCCAAAAAAACATAACTAAGCTGAAATCA
>VZTO01023926.1:65652-110309 GCA_013400615.1 Syrrhaptes paradoxus | reverse complement strand
AAAAAAAAAAAAAATCCCAATCTTAAAACCACAAAACACTGGTCCCACATTCAAAGTGACAAAGTCCTTCTCCACTTGAAACCGAGACCACCCACTCAAACAGAACATTAATTAGTAGGAAGACAACCAGGGTGAGGACAAACCAGGATGTTACTGAGCCTCCTTGATACAACTACACTGCTTAGAGGCAAGACACACTGCTACTGACACGCAGCACACACAGCAATCCTCAGCATTGTGAGGCTGGAGATACTGAAATGGATTTTAAAAAGTCCATAAGCCTCAAGCCTCTCTGGCTGTGAATCACAGGCTACTCCACACTACTGCTCTCCTGGTCCAGAAGAGAACCAGAACACAACTACAAGAGACCACAAGGGCGCTAAAATTCAAGTGTTCTGTCACAGACTGTTTTCGCTCCATTAAAAAAAAAAACCAAAACACAACACACCACAAGCTAGTAATAGGTAACTAAGCTCCAATAAACTATTTTGATACTAATTAATTTCTCCATATCAAGAGGTAACTGGGAAACTGTGTACTCTCCGCACCTTTGCCCAAATAAACATGCAACTGAAGGCAAAAAGGCGCAGGACTGCCACTGCTCCGTGGCTGTTGACAAAACACAGCAGAGTGCCAGCAGAGGACAATGCTCTCAAGCTTTAGCTTGTTCTTATATCTCTTTTACTATGGCCCTGGCTCTCAAATGATACAAACTAAAACCACGTATTTGTAGCTCAGATGATACTAAGAAAACAGCCTTGGAAAACCTCTGCGGAGCAAAAACTAAAACACAAAGGCCACGCAGAGGTAGAACAGCTGGACAGCCTCACCAGTTTGTAAATACAATAGCAGTAAGATAAATACAGAAGGAAACAAGTTATGACAGGAGCTTTCTGTTTAAAACATAAACCCCAGTCTAAACCTGAAGCAAGCTAAAAAAAACCAAACCCACCAGCCAGCACAACCAAAAAGTATACTGGAACGTATACTAGCAAAAACAACTAGATCTACCAAAATAACCAAGACAACTACTTCTGGGACAACACAGGACCTTCTGGTCATTAGTTTGAAGTGGAACTTCTCAACACTACCTGGACACAAAGATCAATGAGAGAACAAGAGGGTCTAGACCAAAACAACAATCATCAGTCTCATGCTCCACACTGGGGAGTTTCAAGAGTCAAGGATAAAACAATGGAGACAACAATAGCCTGTAAATCCCTTAAGAACATATTCTTTTAAGTTTGTAGTAGAAGTGAATGATCTAGAAGCAAAGAAGGGCAATCTAGAAAATGCTAGACCTGAAAACGTAGCTTAGCTGCTTGACATGTTTGACCCCAATGACAAAACATGCTCAAAAAATAATATGAAAAAAATCTAATAGGGAGAAAGGAAAAGAATGACCTCTTAAGAGATTTCAAAATTTCCAATAGAAGCATAAACACAGTGCACAACTAAGAGTCAGATGTCAACTGAAGAGTTCCAAGAAATACTTCAATAGTACCCTATGCACACGAAAATCTAAGAACTATGGAGGAAGATAAAAAATGAATCAGAAAGCGAAGACAAGAGACAAGTCACAGAATGGGGAAAGGTCTACCTACAAAGTCATCAAGGATCTTGAGTGAATTGCTGTCAGAAAATTGGGAAGGATCACATAAGAAGTAAAACAACTAAAGAGAGGTCAACAGCTTTCNACTAGAGGGGGGGTGGGGGGGGGGGGGAGGAAAGAACACCACACCAAACAGAAACTAAATACACTTGGGAAGATAAAATTTCTCAGCACTATTACATTTCACAAGTTACTCATCCATCTGTAATAACTGAAGAAAGATTGAGGATTTACTAAGCATAGCTGCTCCCCCTCATTTCAGAGGATGGTCACAAAGGTAGCTATGATTCCAGGTGAAAGGCACAGACAGCAGCTAAGAAAATGTTTTTCTATTAAAGTTTCCCATTTTAAGACCTGGCGGCTACCGTTAATGACCCCACGATACCACTGGCTCTCGAGGAGACTGCCTCATTTGCACACAGAGGTGATAACAGAAGTCCTGGATGCCAGGCATCGATCCCCAGTGCCCCAAAAAGGGTTTCCATGGAACATGCAGACTTTGACCAGGTCACAAACTCATTTTGGGACCCGTCTCAAGCATTTGCTAACGGGGGAAGTGGGGGAAGGGCACCATCACTTAGCCTTGGTAGGAAACTGCTTGAAGTGTCGCAGCTCAAATGGGACCCACCCTGGGCCAGGGCTGAGCCAGTCGACGCCTCTGCAACAGTCTCGCTTACCCTTCTTGACCATGCTGTCAATGCAACTTCTAACTCACTTTTGATTTTCTCACTTCTGTCATTTCCTTTAGACAAGAACCTCATTTCCTACAGAATTCCATTCTGTAACATTAACACAGTGCACCTTCACTTGAGGTTTGTCTGCTCAGCTACCTGGCAAATGAAAGAACGTGGTTAAAAAGCAGATAAATTTTAAAATCATACAGAAAAGCTTCATTAATTATTCTATTTACTTAATTCCTGCTCTCCAAGGGAAAAAAATCCCTGATGCTCCAAGATTAACTTATGTAAAAGACTCAACCTGAGATTAGCAGGAAATCTTTGCACTGTGCTTTGCTAGATTTCAACTTCACAGAGAGGTAGAACTTAGTGTATTCAAAACTAAATGGAATATGAAGGTACCCTTAAGAAAAGAATGTCTGGAAAAAATTAAGGATTGTCAACAAAACATGAGAACTAGCTAGAGAATATTCAAAGATCAAATTAAATTACAAACTAGAGACTTATTTATGCATTTACACGAAGATATGCTAAAAAGGGAAGGAAACAAACTAAACTTCAGAATGGATCACTACTGAGGTGAGAGGAAAGCACAGAGCAATTACAAATGCATTAATATGGCACAATGCCAACAACTCAAGAAAGAGAAGTTGAACTTAGCTTACTCACTAAGAATATATGAAGTAAAAAAATTATATTTTTTAAAATATAAATCCCTTAAAAATAGGTAAAAGCCTTTGTGAAATAATCCTTGAAAGAACAGCAGAAAGTAAGCAACATATAGAAATGATCCATTCTAGGCTGCCACCAGCCCACTCACATTTGACAGGGAGTGATGATATGCAACAGAGGAGGCACCAAAAAGTACAAGTCCCCCTGGACGGTCAACATATATTCAGCACAAATCTCCAGACTCAGCCATCTCGGGAAGAGTCTGAACTGCAGGCTACCGGCAGACAGCAGTATACCACAGCAGATCACAGAATCATAGAATCGTTTGGGCTGGAAGGGGCCTTAAAGGTCACCGAGTTCCAATCCCACTAGCCCAGGTTGCTCAAAGTCCTTTTGAGTCCTCCTCCTTTTCCTCAGGTCTGTTCTCAATCCATTCTCCACCTAGTCTGTATTTGTGCTTGGGATTGCCCCAACCCACATGCAGGACCTTGCACTTGGCCTTGTTAACTTCATGAGGTTGGCACAGGCCCACCTCTCAAGCCTGTCATGGTCCCTCTGGATGGCATCCCTTCCCTCCAGCGTGTCACCCATTGCTATTTACACCCTTTTCTTACAGGGAACTTTTTTTACTCCTCCTATGTGCATCTGCTGCTGCCCACGCTAAGAGGCCAGCTACTGGACACGCCTGGTCCAGATCCAGTACAGCCTTCCTCATATTTTCAACAGTATACAATTCATACACAGGTTTGGGGTTATCAAGGCTGTACAATATTAGTGGTTTCAAAATATATAAAAGCATATAAAACATCACTGAACCTAATAGGAAAGTACTTGCTGCTCATCATCATCTTTTGTTATCATATGTCTACAGAAGAATGAGTTTTCAACCTTTTCCTCCTTCCATTTCATACACAGAAGTTTAAAGTCCAATCTCTTCACCCAAGTCCCCTTACATAACACAGCCACCTTTGGCACAAGGAAGCATAATGTTAGTCCAGCAGGAGTCGTTATAACCCAAAGATCTTAAAGCACACTGCTTTCCTGAGAGATAGCCTTTGCCCTGGCCACTTAAAAAGGTCCTCATTTGGTCAGCAGTTTGTGCGCTGGTCAGCACACATCAATACTGACCCTAAAGAAGAGAGGCAGTCCAGCTTCTTCTTCCCCTCTTTGTCTTCCCAAACAGTGTTTCTGAACAGTTATTATGCATTTAACCTACCAGACTAAGCAACAGCAGAAGAGCCAGAGAGCAGAACCTGCTAAACCAATGCACCCAACTGTGTAAGGATGACATGTTGTGGAATATACACGCCCAGTTTCTTAACTAACAGAGATAAGGGCAAGGAATCAGCCAAGACAACGTACAAAGGAACAGACAATCCTTTCTGGATGACTTAATACAATGCCTTCAGCCAACATTATCAGCATCAAGTCAAAAAACTTCATAAGTTTTATATTATAATGAGCAAATGTATATTCTACATCATTAGAAAATATTAGTCTGCATATCAAGAACCATTTTCATTTAACCATCGTTAGAAGTTTAATTAAAGTCTTTACATATCGGACTATCTGCTGAAAAAAAGACTGAAGCCTGGGAATGCTACAGGGCTCCTTTTCAGCTTTGCTTCCTGTGAAAACAAAAGGTTACAATCTGTTTTCACACAGCTGCCTCTCTAATACTGACTGACAACCAGCACTCGATTATGTACATGATACGGATGTTTAGACTCTTTTCACGTGGCGCTCTTACAGAAAGTTCATTGTAATCCTATGGACATTCTCTTCATCCATTTACCCAGTATTATATCTCAGAAGTAGAGAATTGTTTCAAAATAGGTTTCACTAACCTATTTGATCCATTCTTCAAGTTTAACACTAGTAAGATCTTGATCTCAAATAAGATCACTTGGCAGCAAGTTCTGTAAGTTAACCATATAGTATGGAAAAACATTTTATTTATCAATATCAAGTCTGGTGGCCTCCTCACAGCAAAGGAAGTAGGCCATTAGTCTAGTAAAATCACAGAATTTTACTTTCTGTAGTATGACCCGATATAAGCAGTCCCTTATCATTGCAAGCAACTTCCGTTCTACACCATTCACTCTACACATACAGTATCTCATCAAGTCCCCCTCCTACTCATCTCTTCTCTAAATTAGACAGTAGCAACAGAATATCTGTGTCAATATTCACAGGCTTCTATAATTGCCTTTAGGAGGGGGGGGGGGAGTGTTCAGCTATTTCTATACCCTTTTTGAGGGGGAACTACCAGAGAGCATTCACTACTGGCAGCTTTGGAAATACATTCCAAGATCCTTCTCATTCTACAATATTAGAAGACAGTTTTGAGGTTTCTTTGTTTGGTTGTTTGGTTCGTTTTGGTTTTTTTTCCACTGAGTAGAGGTAGCTTTTTACATAGACTAGCTGAATGTAAATAGCACTTCTGCCTCCTAAGCACTACAGAAACCTAAGCTATTTAATCCTTACACAGCCTATCTGAAATGGGCTTTAAAATTCAAGAGTGTTGCTAAGACAGGAAACCAGCAGCAGAACCACTGAAGAATATTTACCTTCAATATTTTCTCTCCTTCTTCAAAACACCCAAAACAAAGAAACCCACCATAGCCAGTGATAACTACGCCTTCACAGAAAACATGTGGTCACTATAGTCCAGCAAACAAGCTAGACAAAATAGCAGCAACTTTTAGAACACACTTGCTTACTTTGCCAGGAAATGCTGTCCAGGCCATGTGCCATCTTCATTTTTCGCTTCTATTAGAACAACCTGAAAGAGAGTTCATGTAATAAAGAAAGTTAACTGCAAGTCTGCTACACATTTTGCAAAATCATTAACAAATCACATTTTCAATGTTTGCTCAAAGTACATAAAAGCAAGCAAAAAAAAATTACATATTAGAGAAAGCAGTACATGAGAATCTAAGAAAAAAAAAAAAAGGTTATGCCCCTTACCTGACCTTGATAGAGCCCTGCATCTTGCACAGTGCTATCCAGCTTGCTGAGCTGCTCATAATTGTTAGTCGTATACATGCTATATAACCGAGTTTCTCTTTCATCTGGGATATTAAACAGTCTTCTCATTTCCCTCTCAATGGTACCTGTTCAGGAGAAAAAAACCAAAACACTAAAGTTCGTGAAACACAAGCGCTTCTGGAAAAAACACAGACAAGTCAGACATTCAGCAAGGAGGTACATTACTGATCCCTCAAGATCCTTTGAGTAGAAAACATCATGGAAATTATAATTGCTCATAGAGCTTTTCTAACATTTACTCTGAAAGAATGAAAAATTTCTGTTTTCAGTCATGTGTTTGCTTGACAAGCCCTCAAATCAATAATGTTCAGAACACGTTGAGAAACTTCTGTCCAAAGCCCAACTTCTATGAAACAGTCATCGTTTGAAAACACAGGTTCAAGAAGGAAGTGTTTTCGGTTACTACTGTCAGGCCATACATCAGCAAACAGAAAAAAGCATCTTTATGGACATATATGACAGCTGACATTTAGCATTTTGACACAGGAAAATATAGCAATGATACAGAGAAAGAGAGAGATGGGCCAAATTTCAGGAAGAACAGAAGTACAGGAAGAGCCATTAAGAAGATGTCTAAAATATTCACAGACTAGGAAAGAGGAATTGCAGAAGAACCAGAGACAGAATTGCTTTACATGACGGCCACGGATGGTTCTTAAGGACACGAGTTAGTAAGCTATGTACTCCTCAAAGCTCTTAACCACAACTGCCCGTGTTGCACACAGAATCGCTGCAGCTGAAAGGAACTCAGGAGGTTCCCAGTCCAACCACTCAAAGCAGGGTCAGCAGGGAATTCAGATCAGGCTGCTTGGGGCTTATCCAATCAGGTGTTCAAAACTTGCAAGGAAGGAACTTGCCTCTCTGGGCCCTGTTCCAATATCTAGCTGTCCGGATGGGGAAAAGAGTTTCATTATACTCAGTTGGAACCTGCCCTGTTTCAATTTATGACTCCTGTTTGTTGTGTTCTTGCTTTGTGACTCAGTAAATAACATGACTCCATGTTCTCAGTAACAGCCTCACAGGTACTACGAGGTCCCCCCAAAGCCTTCCCTTCTCCAGGTTAAGCGCAGCTCCCTCAGTCTCTTCTCACACATCACACGCTCCAACCCCAAGTGTCCTGTTGGTACCCACTAAACTCGCTCCAATTTATCAACTTCATTTCTGTTCTAGAGGGCACAAAATATCTCTTGAGGTAGCATCAGAGCACAGCTTTGTGTATCAGAGAACTACTTACCAACAGTGTCTGCTCTGCTAAAGTGGCAGCTAATCACACTGTCAGGATCCCTGCTCTCGCACAGCTTCAGCTCAAGAAGATAAACTTCCACCTTATAGCGCTTCACAAACACACCATATTCCACCACCTGCAAACAGGAGGCAGAAGCAATAAACAAAATAACACTAAGGTAAAATACTGAGCAGTCCTCTGTAAGGTACATTTCTCTAAATATTTTAAGCCTTTAAGAGTCTTGCAAGTCAAGCCATAAACTGAACAATGACTTGCTCTCAAGTCCAGATTCAGTCACAGCCTGTGTCAGCTTGTTTAGGGGTTTTGCTTTTAAAACATAAAAAAATCCCAGTGCTCTCCTTCCACAGCACAAAGTTCCAAAGGTCCACCATCACAGCTGAACTGGTAGCGCCAGCTAGTTATTCATGAACAACACTTGATCACACAGTCAAAGCATTCTTAAAAAAAAATATATATATATGTTTTGCCTCCAGTCTTTGGCTAAGGTTTGCACAAAAAAAAGAAACAAACCTGGAACACCGGAGCAAAATCCTTTCTATTAGAAGAGAGTAAGAGAAAGCATTAATTATTTTTATGCATGGTATACAGAATTTGCCTCATTACTCTCTCCTTACAAAAACAGACAAGTATGTCAGAACTGGTTTTGATGACATTGCTTTATTTCAGAGTCATTCTCAAATCAATTTCGCATTGGAGAGAATAATTCAATAGGTACATCTATCCATCTCAATAGTTTCCAGCATATTTTTAGAAAGGTACTCTATAAGACCAGACGCCACTCTTCACCTGCAGATCATAAAACACATCATGCCAGAATGAAAAGCACATTTCAGAGGCCAGTTATGAGACAACTGTGATGTAACTGGAGAAAAAAAAAAAAAAACAAACACCACAACAACACACACCTCAACTATCTCCACAGTTCTTTGCGGTTATAGTCTACGAAATTGAGATCATATTTCATTGAACTAGCAGGTATAACAACAGGTTAAGAGGTATTTTGACAATGCCATTATTAATTTGCTTTAACTTGGAGTCAGCCCCGAAGTGGTCATCAGGCCTAGATGATCACTGCAGCTCCCTTCCAACTGAAATATTCTATTCCACTCTATTTGCTGACACCAGCCTTGCCATGATCTACATGCGTAACATTTTACAGAAAAAAACCTTTACCCAGCTTTGGAAAAAACACCACAGACTTACTGTGAGAATTTGGCTTAAGTTACGCTTCCCTCTTCTGAGCTTTTATAGGGTTGCATTACGTATGCAAGGTGCTTTAAAGGTAAATTTTAACAAAAACATTTGGAAAGGTCTTCAGTATTTTGGTGTTACAACAGAAAGTAGAACCACCTGTTTAAACAGCCTCTTAACAGGCAAACCAGACTTTTTTTTTGTGAAAGAATGCAAAGGAACAAATTCAGAAGCTTTCCTTTCCATTTTCAGAAGGAATCTCATTAAATGGGACTTCCTGTTCTCCAGGATTCTATAGTTAGAAACAAAT
Source organism: Syrrhaptes paradoxus (assembly GCA_013400615.1). Classification (NCBI taxonomy): domain Eukaryota; kingdom Metazoa; phylum Chordata; class Aves; order Pterocliformes; family Pteroclidae; genus Syrrhaptes; species Syrrhaptes paradoxus. The sequence continues at coordinate 101,550 of VZTO01023926.1, read as the reverse complement.
AAATAAGAAGCATATTGAGAAACGGAAGAATTCTTTCCAAGAAGAACTTTCTGATCAGATCACTGTGTCCATTAGGACAGATGAATGGCAAGAAGAGTCTAATCACCTGCAGAAGTCTTTTAAACTGTGGTTGATCAGTTTGTTCTCTGTCAGAGTAAAACTCCGGTCATCTGGTTGGACAGCAATCCGAGCACAGCACACATTCAATCACCGAGGAAGAACACTGTTCTACGTTTTGCACATTAATACACTTTGCATTGGGACTCTACAGAAGACCACCCAAAAATATGATTTGAGACTATCAAAAGAAAACAGAACCACAAATAAACATAATCTAATCCTCCTGTACTTGTCTCTGATTATCAAGCACATGGGGCTGGGAGAAATAGCAGCCTGTAAAACTACAACAACGCCTAAAAATTACTTCCTAAAGCCTACTTGTATGGGTATTTTGATGTATGAATTACAGTTGATCCAGGTTTAGGAAAATTATTAAAGCATTCAAGGATGACAAGTTTAAGTGCTTTACTTCCAGAGCTGTCTGGAAAACACTGCAACCAGACCCTGACCACGTTCTACTCAGGTGCAGTGATGCAGCTTGCATCCCCCACCGACCTTTCACTTTACATTTTTTCTGTAAGAGGCTGCAACACCCCACAAACCTACCGTTCTCCTACATTTCAAGATTTTTTAAACTATAAAAATCCACCTCAGTTACCAGGTTAACAATAACAATAGACTAAAACTCTCATAGCAATTCAAAACTTTAAAAGTTCACTCTTAACTGGACCATGATAGCTTGGCATCTTATGTTTGTAAAACAGCACTGGCTCTAACCTCTATCCCTCAATAACTACAGTGCTGAATAGTGACATCCAATACCTCAAGAAAAGGAGGTTCTTACAGTTAGGGCCATTACCCAAGTGTTTCCCCAATAGCTTCCAAACCTCTTGGCCTAACTCTGAATTTTTCAGAAAAGTTAATGTCTAATAAGATGCCAGGCTTTGTGAAAACAGTTAGCCAGTTCATGAATGAAAGCTTCCTCACTCAGAGAGGCACTCAGTTACAGTTACAGCTTTTCTTCTCTATACAGATTTTCTATTCAAGAAATTCTCTCCTTCATATGCTGTAATTCTTTTCCACTCCCCTCACTTCTGGTTTACACAGGAGTTCTGTCTAGTCAGCAGATGGAACCTAGGATTATTTACACTTTCTGAAGATGTCAGAATTTCTCATTACGTACAATTTCCAGCCCACACTGCATGACAACATTCCAGTACCACTGATCAGCACGAATGGGCCTGCAAGAGAGGGGTCTTACTTCCTTTTACCATTTCGGTGCCACACCTTCCTGGGTCTTGCACATCTCAAAGCAACTCTTACCGTAACATAATGCTACATAAACTTAAGCAATATTAATTCTGTACATTATATCTATACTATTCACTCAGTGTAGTGATTAGTCTTTATGAACCCCACAGACTAGCACTGCTCAATTTAGTCAGTACAAAAACCTAAAACTAAAATAAAAACAAAAACCCCTTCTACCCATAAATAAGTGTCTGATAAGATTTCCAGAAAAGCAACTTGTGAATCTCACCTTCCAGAACAGGCTATATACTCAGAAGGCATTCATCACTACATTTGCCAAACAAAAATAAGACTTACAGAACAAAACCACAAACATGCCTCTTCTCATTATTTTAGAATTACAGAATTTTGGAAGAGAAAACAAGAACCAGTTTAAACTCCAGAGGAAGTCCCTAAGCCATCTGTACTAACACAACAATTTATTCCAATACCTCATTCTGTCCCAGATCAATACACTTGACTAACAACTTGCATTTTTCAATAAAGCACAAACTCTTCCAAGCAATATAAAAGCACTGCACAGGTCCAAACAATCACAAGGTAAAAAGTCAACCAGAACAAGGTTCATGGTTCTCACCCTATACAACCCATCAACTTAGAAGCACTGAGAATTCAGGCATTTTAACTGTAGCATTGGAAAGGGACTCTTTCAGACAACAAGGCTGAAAGCCCTTGTGGTATTATCTCCAAAGAGCTGCTGAGGATTCTGTCTTAACTCACATCTAGCAAAATAAACATAATCTAAGTTTGGCAGAGACCAGATAGTGAAAGCAGGCTGAAGACCACTTGCTTCACCCATACTTACTTTTCTCACAATAGGGGGCTGTCCGTCTATGCAGCCATACCACGCTACCAGCTTATTCCAGGCTTCAGTGGGAACCAATACATAATCCAGCTCATCAATGAGGTGTTCTTTTAAACTCTGAGCTTCTAGATCTAAAAGGAGACGGATGTAAGGAAGCCCGGCATCACACAGAATCCTTTCTCCTCAGAAACCACACACACGCTGCCATGACCCAACACTCCCACCTGGACGCAGGAGCCGCACCGGCCTTCTGCCTTACAAGGCCGGGACAGCCCCTTGGATCCCCACACAAGGCAGGGCTGCGAAAGCCGCAGCTCCCCGCGAGCCGCCCGCAGCCGGGAGCTACCGCCCGAGGCCAAGCCGCGACCCGAGCCCGGCCCGGCCCCCCCGCCCCGGCGGGCAGCACTCACCGCCGAACAGCCCCGAGTTATCGATAGGCCCTGGGAAGAGGCCGGGATCGCCCTCGCCATCCATGTCCCAGCTGTCGAAGCCCACGTACTTCTTCCACCGCCGGAACCAGCGGCAGTCTACCAGGTACCTGCAACACACGGCCCCGGCCGGGCAGCCCCTCAGCGGCGGCGCGGCCCGGCCCGCTCCTGCAGGCCCCACCACCCGCAGGGGGACGAGACAGAGGGGAGGACCGACCGGCCGCGCTCACCAAGACTCCCCCGGCCTCAGGGCCATGGCCAGCAGCCGCCCCAGCTCCGCCCGCTGCACCGCTGTGTCCGGCGGTACCTCGTCGCCGCTGCCAACCTCGGCCGCCGCCATGTCGGTGCGCGAGCCCCGTCGCGGGCGGATATCGGCCCGCGTGCGCATGAGCTTTGGGCGCGCCCGCGGCCTGAGCCCCGCCCCGCCCGCGCGCCCTCTGACGGCTCGGGAGGTGCCGCTCGCAGGGGCGGGGCTGGCGGCGCGGGAGCCATGTTGCAGTCGGGTTGCGCGGACATGCGCCGGACAGGCCGGGAGCGGCCCCGCGGGTGTGGCAGAGGCCGCGCTTCCCCGGTGGTGTAGAGGGTGCGGGGAGACCTCGTCCCTGAGGCGCTTCCGTAGCTAAGAGGTGCCCCCCGGGCAGCCTCTTCCGGACCTGGTGTCAGCACCGCCCGGTGTGGGCTGGGTTGTGTCGGTGTCCACGGGCGCCGGTTGCTTCCAGCCGTGACCCCGCGGAGCCCCGCTCAGGGCGGCGGCAGGGGAAGGGGACTCGCGTTGTTAGTCCCGGTGACCAGCCGGGGAGTGCTCAGGAGCCTGAAGGTGTCCCTGGCAGGAGCTTCTCAGGAAGCGGTTTGGGTGTTTCAAGTAGCGTATTGTGTGCGGGTCGGGGGGCCTGGAAAGCGGGAAGGTTGGGATGGGTTCAAATGATGATTTAGAGGCTTAAAAACCTGCTTTAAACTGATCCACCAAAGAAGTCCGTTCACCTCACAGGACAAAGTGCCCGCGATGGTGTGCTGGGGGAGTGCTCCCCTGGAGCCAGTGGCCAGGAGCGCGGTGGCCAGGGGGCTCAGCCCAGCCTGGCACTGCTGCAGCTCCCGGGGTAGAATCCGAGAATCGTAGAGTGGCTTGGGCTGGAAGGGACCTTAAAGGTCATCCAGTGCCACCCCCTGCCATGGGCAGGGACACCTCCCACTAGCCCAGGTTGCTCAAAGCCTCATCCAGCCTGGCCTTGAACCCCTCCAGGGATGGGGCATCCACAGCTTCTCTGGGCACCCTGGGCCACTGCCTCACCACCCCACACAGGAAAACATTTATTCCTAATAATTAATGTAAATCTACTTTATTTCAGGTTAAAACGGTTATCCCTTATCCTGTCACTGCACTCCCTAATACAGAGACGCTGCATTCCCTGCTAAATGCTAAAAGCCTTTTACTTTTTTGACAGCAGGGCAAATCCAACCAGTTCACACTGAAAAATAAGACTATCTCCTTTCAGCAATAGTTAAGTCTTGTTACTTACTCCTGTTTTTCTCAAAGGGCAGGGCCCTGTTATGGCAATACTGGGTGTGTTTTTAAAATGAGTCAGCTATTCTGAGATAAAACTTACATGTCTGACCTCACTCTGATAAAGAATTACCTACTCCTAATGGAAAGTGCGGTAAACAATTCGAATGGTCTCATTCAAAGCTGTCTGTTCAGTACTAGGAAATGACATTATTACAGGCTAACTGCAGATAGGAGTGTCTGTGTTCTTGTATCTCTTCAAGTGCTTTCACTTCAGCCTTTCAGCTTCCTGCCCTTGTCTGCAGCTGAACTGGATGGCTGCTCACTGTGAGAGTGGCACCAGCAGGAACAAAGCCCTTTCAAGTGCCACCCTGTTGGAGGCAGGTGTTTCCTGCTTGCCTTTCCGTGGCAATGATCAAAATAGTGACTAAAAGCTATCTTAAAAGTTAGCGGGTGCAACAAAGCTCAGCAGGAGGAGAAAGGGGTTTTAAGTATCTGAAAGAACATTTAACAGGCTGAGTTAGAAAGGTCTTAGGCTTCTCTTGGTGGCATTTCTTTTGAGTGGGCACTTCTGAACACCACACCTCGTCAGCCATGATTCCAGAAAATGGGCAAGGGTTTGATGGGCAGGACACAAGAGAACCTGGGAGAGAGAGATAGGGGCAGGAAGGTTATTTTTCCTTGCAGCTCATTAACACTCGACAGCTTCAAATATCTGAACTTGTTTAAAGATGTAAGAAGTTGATGGCAACTATCAGCAGCTAAGAGGGGAAAGGAATCTTTGGGAGGTGGGAGAAGAAGGGGGGCAAATATTCTCTAGAAAGAGGGGGAAATACGGGACTGTGACATGTAGAGGAATGGACAAGCAGGGTGAACACCAACAGAGGATTAGCTGTTTGCAATAGAAGTGTAGGAGTCGAAAAAAAACAAGAGTGTAGGAGTGTAGATGTGACAGGCAGGAGATGTTGAAAGGACAACATCCTCAAGCCACGGAAGCGCCCAGGTGTGATAAAGTAGTAGTGTTTATTTTAAGGTTTCCTACTGAGTCAGTTTGTTTCCCTCTGGAATTGCAGAAATGGAGCTGGGCCATGTTATAATCCCTGAGGAATCACCTGGGATTCTTAGGTCTACCCTCAGCATAGACCTGCTAACTGTGGTGAAAAGCCTTCATCCCCTCTGGTCACAACACCAAATTCCATTTGGGCGTGAGAGCCTGCTTGGGGGCTGTGCTCCTCTGCGGGTGTTGCTGCTGGAGGTTTCCAGCCCGCAGGCTGCCCTTTCACCGCCGCCGCTTTACCCCAGAAGCCAGCTCCTCTGGGGAATGCTGAAATGAGATGGGGAATAATAAAGCCGGGAGCCTTTTATCTATGCTGCAGAGTTCCTGCTGGTCTGTTTGCACTGGAATCATTCATTTTTCTGCTGGCATGGCTAATTCTCATCCTGGAATCACGTCAGTGTACTTCTGCTGGCGTGGCTGTATCTGTTCTGGAGCTGCTGCTTTGTTTTTCTGCTAGCACAGCCCCTGCAGCCGGAAGGTAAATAAATCCCTTGGCCATTAGCACTGAATAAGCATGGTGTAAGATGCCTGTCTGACCAGCAGGCTCGGTGGGAGACCCTTTTTGGCAGCACTGCCAGTGCAGCAGCAGCAGGTTCAGGGTCTGCTCCCCCACGGCAGTGGGGCTCAGTGTGGGTCACAGGCTGATAAGGAACAGGCAAAGCAAAGGAGTTCCCGCTCAAATGGCTCGAGTTTGGTGAGTCAGGATTGAGGAAGTGCCACAGCTCATGCCAGAAAAGATTTTTCAATGCAGTGCGTTCCTGCTGCCTGTGATCCCCTGTACTCGCTGCATATTTCAACATCCTGCATTAATGAGGGAAGTAGATTTAACTGAAAAAATAATCCTTCAAAATCAGGCAGCTTCTGCTCCGAAGCTGAAATAGCTACTGAAAACATCCTGTTTTTTTTTTCACGAAGCTATACTGGAAGTTAAGAAATAGCCCGTTGAGGATTGTGCAATCTGAGTTCAAAGCTCAGTGACTCAAGGGTAGCAGCAAGCAGGGTGGAGCTGGCTGTAGGTTTTGTCCCAGTGTCTCAAGTGAGCGTGGAGGGGCCTTGAATGTAGTAACAAAGCAACCAGTGAATTGGTGCGGGAGAAGCTATGAACAGGGAAGGAGAGGGAAAAAAAAAAAAGAAAGTGGGTGAAGTGTTTGAATAGGCTGGTATTCTGCACTGGGAACGCAAAAGAATTGGTTCTTTGTGTGATTCCCTGGGTTGCAAGGTGTTGGGGATGCATGACAGCAATACAGGCTTCATGTAGGACTGGGCAAGTTCTAGAGATCTGTGCTGGGCTGCCATCAGTGCAAAATGGGATAGAGCCAGGACACAGCTGAGCCAGCAAGGAGGCAGGGGCTCTGGGACAAGGGTGGGGAGCAGGTGCTGTTCCTGCTGTAGTCCCCTCTGGGCATCTGCTGATGGAGGCCAGATAACGATCTGGGCCCTGGCCCAAGGGCTCTTTTCCGCCAAGCCCTCTGCCAGCACCGCCCACAGCAGCCCTGGCTGCAGGATCCCTCATCACCTGCCCCAAAGGTTGTGGGTTGTGGGCTGTTGTTGGTAGCCAAGCTGGGAGTTCGTTAGCCAGTGTAAAACACACCCTGGCTGTAAGCCACCCGTGTTGTGTCTCCCCTCTGCAGGCAAGCCTCCAGTGGGGTCCAATACGCAGTTTAGTGGGGTGTTGCTGTTCTGGGCAGCCCTCCCCCTCCGCCAGGCTCGCCATGGGCAGGTAAGAGGCGGCACTGATTCACAGTTTGCCGAGCTTGAAAACGCTCTTTGCCCATCATGCTGCCCTAGGTTTGAATTTGAATTTCAGCCTGACTGCACTATCTGCTCAAATGGTTTGAGTCAGCCCCTGTGCGCACACACACAGGCTGATGAACGGGTAACACAACCACCATGTTTTGCCCAACTCACCCCGATTTATCAAGCCACAGCCTTAAAGAAAGTACACATTTTTCTCTTTATTCAGGGAATCACAGTAAGCTACTGAGACATACAGCTGCTTTCCCCAGCATAGTTTCCCAAACATTCACATGCAGTTTTTGAAAACATCAAGTACACTTCAAGAATTTGGAAGATGCACCATCACAAGCAAAACCTGCACGAAACATTGAGATTTCTGACAGAGGAGCAGCCCCCTGCAAGAAAAACAGGCAGGAGCACAGTGAGCTGAGCAGGAAGCGAGGGGGCGGAGCAGTGAACGCGCCAGTGCTCCACTTTATTCGCAAACTTTCTTGGGAACCTTCTGCAGAAGTAATTCAATATCATCCTGGATCTTTATGGTTTCGAAATGCCGGCTGTAGCGTTTGAAGGGCATGCCATCAGGGCCAATGAGGAACTTCTCAAAATTCCAGGAGATGTCGTTGCGGCAGACTGGCGACCAGATGATATACTGTGGGTTGGTCATCAGCGAGGAGGGGTCGTCGTGCGGAAAGGGGAGCGCTTCTTTTAGTAAGGTGAAGAGGGGGTGTGCATTCTTCCCGTTCACGTCGCACTTCTCAAACATGATGAAATTGGGCTTGTACCCATTGCCGGGACGAACATACTGCAGTGATAGCAGGATCTCCTCATTCGTACAATTTTCCTAGGAGGCAAAAAAAAAACAAAACCACACCACGCAAAGTCTATATGAGCCCGGCCAGGACGGGGGGCTGCTCCCGGGCCCCCAGTTCCCCCTCCTGCCTTACCTGATGCCCAAACTGGTTGCAAGGGAATCCAAGGACCTGCAGCCCCTGGGACCCATAGCGCTTCTGCAGCTCATTGAACTGCAAGAAGTCGCGAGTGGTGGTGCCTCAGAGCGACGCCACGTTGGCCACCAGCAACACCTTCCCCCGCAGCGACCCCAGCGACAGGGGCTCCGTCGCCCCCAGGGGCCGCGCCGACAGCGCCCACAAACGCTCCGCTCCCTTCGCCTCCATCGCTCACACTGCCTTTTGGGGGCGTGGCCTGCTCTCAGCCCCGCCCCGTTCGGCCACGCCCCCGAGGCAGTGCGGGCCATGGCGGCTCGCAGTTTTTGCGGTGTGTTGCAGTACTAATAGCAGGAGCCGTGACAAGTGGCCCGAGAGAGATTAGAGCAGTGGGGAAACAGCTGGCGGGACAAGCAGAGGCACGGGATTCATGTTGCTCTTGAGTCGGTGGTCGGTATGGTCCATGCATGCCTGGATACACTCTGCAGAGCTGGCTGAACTTGGATCCAGAGGAGGGTCAGGAGATCCAGAGGGACTAGATGGGTTCAAGGGACCCCTTTAGAGATGTGTGACAAGTGACAGTTGTCCTACGAGGTCAGATTGCTGTTTAGCAGCAACAGTGGTGAATAATTGCAGAGGTTGCAAAACACACTGTCTGGCCTTCTGATTCCGTCTTCTCTCTGCTCCTGGCACTGAGCACTCTCCCCTGGCCAGGGAGCTGGCACTTGGCTCCTGGCTTTTCCAGTGCCCCCCTCACACTCCTGGATCACTCTCCAGGAGCATTGGACTCTCATTTCCCAGGTCTGGTCTGGTTGTCTCTGTCCTTAGTTCAGTTTCACCTGGAAAAAAGGTGGCCTCCAGAGGTGAGAGATGCGATCAGAACTCAAAGGGAGCTGAGCTGCCAGCCCTTGAAGGCAGGGAGGCTGAGAAGGGCGGATAACTTAACAACCATGGGCTTCTAAGCAGGCTCCCATTCTCATGCCAGTGGTCTGAGGATCAAGAAGGAGCTGGAGCTTCTGGTCATAGATGGGAGACACTGACTCACTGAAAGGCAGGGCAGGGCTGGAAACCCAACACCATCTGGTGGAGAAGAGCTGGGAAAACAAAGTAATCACTTCTGGGCGGAAGTGCATCAGCAGATACACAACCCATGGGCTGGGCCTGGAGAGCGTGCAGACCTTACTCAAGGTAAGGTAAGCAGCTGAAGAGCTGCTCTGTAGCTGTGACCATAGAGAACTGCAACCCACCAGCTCTGCAAAGCCGACTGAAAAACTCCGATTTTGGTCAATTATAAGTCATTCCCCCCACAAACCACCCAATAATAACAAAAATCACCCAAAACAAAAAGGAAGTGCAGAGGAGTGACTAGGCTTGTGAAGAGAGCAGAGAATTATATCCTCACAGGCAGCCCCACAGCTGGAGCTGGGAACCTGCTCTGTTCCACCCCGCACAGGGGGAGAACAGGTACCCAGGAGAGAAAGGAGGGAAGGGGGAGGTGGGTGCCACCACAGGGCTGGCAGGATGCTTCACTCTGAGGCATCTGTGGCTGCAGAGGGAGGACAAGGACCAGAGGTACGGGGCATTTCCACACCCAGGTCTGTTTCTCCTTTATTGCAAGAAAAGGAATCAGGAACATTGTCACAAAGAAAAAAAAAAAAAAAAAAGTGATGGCATTTTTTGGGACTTGGATGCAGCAGCTAGGTGCTCACTCACATGGATTGCTGTCAGCAACCAGACTCCCTCTTGCCCAGCCCAGTACAACCATGGAGCTGCACGCTGCTACTCTAGATTGTTTCTCACCCAGGAGAAGCACAATCTGCTCTCCAGCGTGAAGGCAGCACAACAGCCCATACCTCGAGCCCAGCCCTTGTTACAGCACTTGAAAACACCCTCATGACAAAGGCATGGCAAGCGTGCATACCTCACACGTGCTCCAGTGCTGCGCGTGGGTACATGACAGCGCAGAACAGCATGCTGCTTACCACCACGTGCTTCTGCAGCAACACTGCCGTCTTCTCCTCCCTTCTTCCTACACTCCCCTCCTACATAACCTCCTCCTGCTCCTCTATCCCCATGCTCAAGACCAACAAACTCGACTCAACTGATTTAAGTATCAAAAGAAGCCCCTGGGAAGCTTTGCCACCCACCACAGGGACCAGGCAAGGTGACGGATTCCTCCTCTGCTCCGCTGCAGCATTTGGAAACCACTGCAAACAGTGGATGGGTATCACTTGCTGGGAAACAAAAATAAGTACGAAAGCACTTACAAGTGCTCAGCGAATCCTGTCACAACTGTATCAAAAAATGGTATTTCTGATTCAGGCTGTCAGATACTGGGCCAAAAACCCAGAGTGAGGAATACAGACACCAGGATACAGGGAGCTTAGAAAACTGCCTTTATTCTATTAGTTGTTGGAAAAATGAAAATACAGAAAGAGTTTAGTTGGCTGCAGAACAGCAAGTTCACAGGTTAGGAGTCTGATCACTACATGGTAACCAAACTTACACAAAAAGTTTCTCTTTTTTTTGTTTTGAAACTGGGTCCAGCAATGAACTTAAGGCAACTGAACAGTTCAGAAGCTTTGAGTGTGAGCAGGCTGTCTTTTCTCATCCCTACGGCATGTCATGGAAAAAACTCCTCCTGGGTGTGCAGACCACTCAAATCATTTAAATGGGTCAGACTCTTACAAATGAACAGGGGAAGAGGATCAGCTGCTTTCCATCGGACTTTATTTTCAAATACAGTTTCTTAAAAAACCCAGAACACCTTAACGCAGAGGTTACAAGTAACAGTATTAGGAAATCCAATTATACAAAAAATACTACATCTAAGCTGGGGTAAATAGATTTATTTTTGGTAACATACATTTAAACTGGCACTAATTACACAGTAACTAAAAGGTAACTAACATGAAACCACAGAACCCTCACTTTTCCTTAGCTGAATGGGACTTGGTCATTTCAGAGTGATCACATTTTCAAACTAATGTTTTACACCACTGAGCCATGAAAATCAGATCTTCCTAAATGTGATAGCACTGAAGCTACACTTGATTCCACATACAGCCATGTAACTGTTGTACTCAATTAGAATAGGACGTTAGTTATAAAGTAGTTACAGACCAATCCTCTGTGTTGACAGCTTTTTTCTCTTTCTAGAGAGAAGAAAGAAGATAGAGAATTGTCTTCAATTAGCGCCTGGCATATCCTGTGAGTGCAGAAAAGGTTTGTTAGAGGAATGTTGAGGTTAACCTTGGGTGCACAGATGAATTTGATGCAGATTGTTATAAAAATCATGGTTGGCTTCTAAATACTGGTAGCAAGATGACTCGATTTTTAAATCTCTTAAGTAAATTATAGATAATGAAAAAGGCCAGTAATCATACACTAAGATTAATAAACAGCACTTCAAAATTACTCAAGTGCAGGGTGCTGCTTTGGCCATCTTCCTCTGGCCACACTTTATAAGAGAAGGCACCCGGACTTTTTCTTGCCACGCCGGGCTTGCAAAGCAGCTCTAGTGGCCATTTCAAAAACCTCCCTCACACCGTCTTTGGTCTTTGCCGAACACTCCATATACCCAAATGCACCAATGCGGTTTGCCATATCTCGTCCTTCTTCGGGTTTGACAGGCTCCTGTAACAGCACAAAAGCAACAGCTGAGAACAATCCAAAGCCACACCGACATGCACCAGTCCCCCTTTTCCCACCCAGCTCCCCAGTAAAGGCAAAGGAATGCCTGGATTAAATGCACATAACTAATTGGTTAATTAATAATTAATCGCTCCCTTGAGAGCAAGCCCTTAAATAATTGAGGCAGATTTAAAAGTGAATTTGCTTATTTTCTCAAGATGCAACACGCATCTCAGCCTGGATTACACAGACAGGGTGTACATTTGCACACTGTGCCAATGCTTGAGGATAGGATGGGTTTTGTAACACCTCAGAGCTTAAAGGCCACAAGACCCTTTGAAACTTGAGCAAATGATTGCTTATTTCGGAGGAAACATTTATGAAACTCTTTGCCACAATTGTAACAAAAGCCTATGAACACATCTCAAAATTAATGCCTCGGTCTTTGTATAAAAGCAAATATGCAACAAGAGCAAACACTCCAGGACAGAGCAGAGTTATCTGCAGCACCATACCCAAGCTGGGGGTTTCAGATATGACCTGAAAATGAAACCTAGCGACAGGCTCAGGAATGAGCTACAGCATTTGTGGTTATCACCTCAGAACACCTACCAATAAAACTGTTTCCTTTCACATCCTGAACATACACAATAAAGAACAACTTCAGTGTGTGTGTACTTGCTGTGTTCGTATCTCCTAATTAATTCCTTTCTACCTCAGGGACCCAGCTCTCCAGCACAGAGAGCAGCTGACTGTTAGCAACCCAACACAGCCATTTTCATTGTTGAGAACGCCTTTTTCTAAAAATTACTTCTCCAAATATGAAAAAAGAAACAGTCAATTAAAGGTAATATATGGTAATATATATACTTTCTGGTTGCTGTCATGGATAAGCGTTCATTACGCAGCCCATGGGAAGCTGGCAGCAAGCTGCAGATGCCCATTTGATCATCTGGTACAACTACTACACAATTACCTTCATTTATTGTAAGACTATCAGAAAGGAACCTACCTGCTTCATTTTGGCCAGCTCTCGTCTTGTGTGCTCGTCATTCCTCAGGTCCTTCTTGTTTCCTACCAAGATGATAGGCACGTTGGGGCAGAAATGCTTCACCTCCGGGGTCCACTTCTCTGGGATGTTTTCTGGAAGTACGAAAAAAAAAAATGTATAACTATACTAAAATCCACTTCTGGGGAGAGTTTTATTTTAAAGCTTTTACCTGCTGCCTGAGCAGTTTTAGTTCTTAGTTTGGGAAGAAAATAGACCTGTTCTGGTTTTACCAAGAAAGACAAGTCTGTCTATCGTAATTTTAAGGCTAAAGGACACCTGAACTCTTGGCTTCTCTACATCTCTCAGTAGCTACTTGACAAGGGTTAGCATAAGGTGCTTCAAAGAACAGTGTGCAGAATTCTGAAGTAGAGAGTTACGGAGTATTTTGCTTCAAGAGAAACATTTTCATCTCCAGAATCTAAAGATGGACACAACCCTGAAGCTTAAGTTTTTACATCACTTCGTTCTTTTAAAAAGCAACATCAAACAACCACACTGAACTCTTGCACTAACTGCAGCAAAAATGTTGCTCTATAAGCTGATTACAGATGCACAGAAACAAAGATGTTGGGTAAGTAATTTGCAGATTTGCCATTTCCCCTTATCTGCAGCAAATGAATTTGCACTCATATAGAAGAAACTTTTTCCTCCTAATATGACTTCCCTACAGGACTGTTTTTTGTTTTTTGTTTTTTTTTTTTTTTAAATGGAGCTGCAAATGGAAGACCTGAGGGCTTTTGAAAACAAAACTTTGATAAATTCTATATAGCAGGAAGTGTTGAACAGCCCAAAAACATTCAGCTTTGCTTTCAGAAGCACTCAGACATCTGAGATTCACCAGTGGATGTACCCGCAGGCTATATAACCCCTTTTTATCTTCACAAAATTCCATTCAGCTTTTGAAGAGACATTAACTATTATGACATTATTTTCTTGCTTGAAAGAACATAGATAAGCATTTTGAAGCCAGTTTTTGCACTACAGCCAGGACAGCAAGCCTGCAGCTGTACCTGGAGTGCTCTGGGGGTACCGGCCTCCAGACGCTGCACACCTGAACGGCTGCCTGGCAGTTCCCTGCTCCCTCTACTGCTCCCAGGGACACAGGCACCCTGATACTGCTGAGCAGGGAGGAAAAAATAGCAGAGATCAGACTTGACCTTACTGAACCCCTCTCCTCCTGCCTCCAGGGTTCATAACCCCTTGGTGTTTCCAGGGAGGTGAGAGCTGTTGGTTCTCCAGCTGCCACGAGAGCAGCACAGGCGGCACAAGTGAGCACAGCTCAAACCTTGTGTGTCACTGTCAACAGCCACACCAGGCACAACCACAGCACCGCTGCCAACCACACCTCGGATTGTCTTGGAGAGAGACAAAGGCAATGAAAGATGTCTCCAAACACAGCATCACATGGAAGTGATGAAGAGAGAGACCAGGATTTCCCAGATACCAAGCAGTGGTTTTTCTAAAAAGACACTTTCGCACCCAACTGCCCATTCAACCTGCTACCCTTCAGAGGCAAGGCAAGAAACGAGATGAGCAGCTACCAAGCGTTACACCCCAGTCAGACCGTAACGCCACTGCAGCCTCTTAAGGAATATTTGGTTTGCTCATTTACTCAAACCTTCTGTGAATTGTGGCAGGAATGGTATTTTTCAACCACTGCAGGCTGCATTCAGGACTGATCCTTCCATAAGCTGCATTTCTGTGCTTCCTGGATCCTTTTTGTCTCATTCTTGTTTCTTCCTAAGACACAGCTCTGGGGGGCAGGGTTCATTTGTAAGACAGATCAGAGGTGTAGTAAAAACCTCTCTAAGGACAGCTTGCAGTGATTGTGACCACCCTGGTATCAGAAAACTCCAAAACGATTCAGTGGTTTAACAGATTTAAGAGAGAACTGGTATCCCATTGATGAGCACCAGTTAAAATAATTTGACACTCATCTCGATAACAGGCAAAGCAGAGGGGTCTCTCACTTTTCCTGGCTAGTGCATGGACATAATCTTGACCAGTTACAAACAAGTACCAGTCAGTCACTGCACAGAAGGTTCTTGTCAGAGTACAGCTTTCAGTGCAAGCCCCCCTCCAGTGTGATTCTAGCTCACGTTTTTCACCCACTANAAAAAAAAAAAAAAAGGCGTTTCACGCTGATTAAAACATCCCTCTTGAATAAAAGGAAGGATTAAGGGTGGTGGAAGGGATGAAAAAGCTAGTGAAAGGTAGCTTTTCCCATTCACAAAATGTTATTTTACTGGATTTAGTGTGGTCTCCAGTGTGTAAGAACTTGCAATTTTCAAGGAGAAAAAACAAAAGTAAAACAAAATCCAACCTTAGGCGGGCCATGCCACTCAGTGGACACCACATGAACTCACTGGGCTGCCAGACACAGCACGGTGCAGCTGCAGCCCTCCTGCTTGCTTGGGGTCACCAAGGCAGCACCCCTCAGGGGATGAACACACCAGCATGCTGCCTTGGCCCACCAGACAATGCTGCTGGGTTGCGGGTGCTGATCCAGGCCAAGGAGCTGCCTGCCCGCTACGTGTTGCTCAAGTTACGCACAGCAGAGCGCTGGGTAAATGCAGCGTGCTGCTAAGGCTTACAAAATGCCACTCAGCATTGTTGAAGAATACAGGTTCCTTTAAGGGTTTAATGTCTGAAAACAATACATTCAAACCAGTATGAATTTTGAAACTAGGAATGCTCTCAATCGTTACAGCATGTGAAAATATGTTTTACAGCACGATTTCCACAGGGAACACAGTGACCAGAAACAGTTCTGATTCAATTAGTGATCTACTCACCTAAACTATCAGGACTATCAATTGAAAAACACATAAGTATAACATCAGTATCTGGATAAGAAAGCGGTCTAAGTCGATCATAGTCTTCTTGTCCTGCTGTATCCCACAAAGCCAACTCAACCTGCAGAAGAAAGATCAAGGCAGTTAGCCAGATCACCAGGGAAGCTTTGATTCAGAAGCTAGTAACCCAAGAAAAGTGGATAAAATATTTCAGTTAATACCACGCAAACAGAGGAGACTACACGACAAACCACTTTGACAGGAGAACTATTAGAAATTTTATGTTCCATAAATCCAAAATTCCATTTATTGCATCTTATAAGATTTTCCTTTATATCCATGACCAGAGTAAATTCTCTGAAAGGACATAAAAGCTACCAGCAGAAAAGCGAGACAGAATAATCAAAGGGAATTGGCTCCAAAGGGCTGGGAATCTCTCTGAGCAGCATTCATTCCAGAAATACCAGGTTTCAGTGAAAGTCAACTCTCTACGTACAGGCTTTTAGGATTATGCACATTTTCAATTAATTTACAGCTGGAACCTGTAGTGAATAAGAAATGTCCAGACTGCACGCACTTGTGCACAAATTCACCCAAACTTCACAGCAGAAATGTACACCTGTAATTTGCTTTGAAATAAAGATGATTCACGTGTAAAGCTTCTTGTTACTAAGAACTAAGTAGCTAATGTTCTCAATACTTCTGCCTACAGTGGAACTAGGGGAGAACATCCCAATAGGATTGTTTAAAACTGTAAAAGGAACATCCAATGTTTAAACTACGCAATTTAAAAATTAGAATCAAGCTCTTACAGTATACTCTTGCTTGAGATTCCCTAATGCATCTGCCTTTGCAAGAGAGTGGGTTCCTTCTTGTTTAAGCTCTTACGTTCAAAAATTACGGGGAAAAAAGTCCACAGCAGCTCAGATAAAGATAGATAGGCAGAGCTGGAACCCAAACATGAGCTTGAAAATGCAATGCAACTAACCGTCTGGTGAAATCATGAAGATACAAAGCCTTAACTGCATGCATACACAAAAAAATTCTCCTGTATTTCAGTCAGAAGTACTCCTCTCAGAACCACCTCTGCATTTGCAAATGTGAATTTTGTGGCAAACATTCATATTTTTTACAGAGATGTCTGTTGAGGGTTCCCTCACATGACACTGAGATCAGCTCCTTTGCTCTCCCTAAAAAAAAGCATCTCATGCCATCACTTTTAGTCTTCACATGGCTTCTGAACATTTCTGGTAACGTTTTTCTAGGAAGACAGATGTAAGCAGCTGTCAAATGAAAGTCGCAAGCACTGCTCTCCTACAAACTTTTGTGATCAAGTTTCAGAAGACAAATAAGGTATGTCATCTAGTTACAAAAAATTCAGATGACATTTACACAACAAAAAAGGCACTGCTCAAGCTGCTCATGCAATTTTTATTTAGAAACCAGCTGCATACATCTGAGAGGGCACAACTCTGTTCAGCCCACTTAGAGATGCAGAGATTCAGGCAAAAGGGAATGAGAAATTTGACTAGGTGATAAGAAAGAGAAATGGATATCATACATCTTTTAAACAATAGTCCTTAGAGTCTAAGATACAATATAGAAACTGCAGAAACTGCAGAAACTGTCACCTTGGGGGAAAACACGTTCTAATATTAGTCTAAAAGTAAATTTTATTTTTTTTTACCCACTCATATCACAGGAGAGAAAACCTCTTCTTAGACTCAAATAGTGTGACCTATCATGACTAAATCCATGCCTGTAACAGCAGGAAATAAAATTTAACATAAAAGCCAAAAGCAGCTCAAAAAGTTTTTGCTCAAATCGGGATCAAAACTGAGCAGTTTCAATCTGTCACTGCCTCTGAACTAGAAGTGACCAAAAGATGTTCTGTCTGTACCTGAACCCAGAGCAAAGGCACATGTCGCAGCAAGGGGCAAGTCAGGGAAGCTCGGCACTGTCAGCATCAAAAACATGCTTGACATGAGGACCCATGGCACTGAGGTCAGCTCTGTGTGGTTACGGTAACAAAACAGACATGTGCCGTGGCTGCCTAAAATGGTTTGAAGATAGTCAAGCTTTCAAGGTGCAAAGTTTCTGCTTTGTGTGCTTCTGAAGCATCTCTGAAAGTGACAGTTTTACCCATCACACGCTGCCTCCTGTGACATAAACACAGAAGGCAACCTATCTGGTGCTCAGAGAGCAGCCTTCTGGAAGCTGCCTCTTGGAGCAGGTGTCTGGAGTGTTTGCTTGTTTGGTAAACAGAAGGACTGAGAGTTCACACAAATTGAAAACTGATTTTCAAAATCTTTAAAACTAAAATTAAATATTTTAATGATTAATCTACTGAAGTACAAACTAAAAATTAAACTCAGTGAGCTGTGGGTACACTCGGCTGCTAAGAATTGCATTCCTTCAGACAAGTAGGACAGATGATGCTGATGTGTGCTACAAAAAATCAAATCCCTTTGAAGCCTGTATCATCTGTTCTAAAGAGGATCCTGCACGCTGCCAGGAGTGAACAGGAAAAAAACTAGAAACTCCAGGAACTAGTCTTTGTTAATCACAGTACCAGGTCCCTATCAAAGCAGGAACTTCACTACGCAATTCCAAAGGCTGGTACCCCAGTGTCCTCAGCATAGAGGAACATCTTCGGATTGCTCCATCCCCTCCCATCTACTGCAACACTTTACTTGTAATAACTGTAGGGCAGAGTCTCAACTTGTATAAGGTTAGAAATAGGTTGTTAAACAGACATGGATATGAGCAGGTTCTAGCAAGGCCAATACTTTTTTGACAGAAACATGCTTAATATTTAAAAATACATTTACAACATAAGCCTAAGCATGTGTACTAACCACTTATTAAAGAAGCGTAAAGATCTCCACGTTATTCTGAATAAACGCAAGTTCATTTTGACTGTTACAGAGATGTACACATACCTGCTTTCCATCCACTTCGATATCTGCTACATAATTTTCAAAGACGGTGGGAACATACACTTCAGGGAACTGGTCTTTGCTAAATACAATCAGCAGACAGGTCTTTCCACAGGCACCATCACCCACTATAACCAGCTTTTTTCGAATGGCTGCCATAGCTGAAAAACAAAACACCACCTTATTAATTCTTCTGCTGCAGCCTTTAACTGAGATACTGATAATTAGCCACCACTAAGTTCCCAATTAATAAGAACTTTTAAATTGGGTCTACATGTCCGTGAGAGACACAGACAGGTATTTGGAATCAGACGAATTCCAATTCCTATCCTTTTGATAAAAATGTGTGCTCCACACAGATCTCTGCTGTTCAATGTATTGATATTGGCAAAACAGAAACGAGTGTGAACAATAAGCTGACAGTTTGTTAATGATGTGAAGTTATTCCAGATAGTTCCCTGGAAGCATATATCTAATAACTCACACAAGGAGAAAAACTGTCCAAACCTCCAATATAAGACACGGGGCTCTAAGCTGACGATTACACTTCATAAGCAAGATCTTGGGTCAAGTATGAAGCTCCCTGAAACATGAGCTTGGTAGAAGTCAAAAAAACCAAAATGAAACAGCAAGAACTGCTAGGAAGGGAACAGAGCAATGATACGACCACCGTACAAATCTGTGGCTTGCTCACATGCAACTTTGGTCTCAAGAAGACATTAATGAAAGCTTGGAAAGGCCTCGAGTCAGGGTGGGACTGAAAGAGATGATTGTGTTGGAATTGGCAAATTTCTACAAAGTCACAAGTGGCCCCAACACAATGTATAGGGATTGATTCTTCATCATCGCTTCTCACAAGCAAATGCAAGGGGGGGGGGGGGTGACACAAAGACAGTAGGAAAGGGTTCAAGCCCACGAGAAGGCAATGGGCCTTGGAAACTCCAACAAGAGGATGTTGTGGACACAAGAAATTTATACAGGCCTAAGGACACTGGGCAAGCACATGGAAGAAGTCTCCTACATGAGTTACAGAATGTAGAAAAACCATCTGCCTTAGAAAATCCCCATAGTATAAGTACTCTGAGGCTGAGAGCACACTTTGGGAAGCACTATATATATATGTGTGTGTCTGCTCTCATCTTTCTTTTCCCTAGGCATTTATTTGTGACCATTGCAGAAACAAGACAGAGATTTAGGGAGGGACCTGGCTACAAGGGACTGGAATGAGGACAGACCCATAACCACTTTCTTCTCCATAACATGCAGGCACTCCAGGGGAAGCCGCTTAGTCATCCTGTGAAGTTTCCTGGAAACTGAGCAAACAGCAACGCCAGCATCATACCTACCATTGCATGACCACCACAGCACAGAGGGTGCACTCTTGTGAGTTAACTTTTGCCATGACAATCCCAGTACAAAGCTCAGTGAGGATGACTAGGGCTGCTGGCGGGGGAAGATGGGCTCGAAGCAGCACTGAACAGAATTAAGAGACCTAGTAAAATGTTTTCTCCTTTCTGCCTCTTCTCTTGCCTTACAAAATTAGGTAAAAAGGTAAAACTAACCATCTCAAAGCAACCTTTAGTACTCTTATGTGGTGAAGAAGCAGCGGATATTACAGAGATTTTGTACTTCTGCTCCAGATGCAAACAGAGAAGGACCATTTCAGCGCAGCAAAGGCGCAAGGACACAACTGCAAGTAATCCAAATCTATCCCTAAAATGAGCTTTTTTCACCGTAGGTATATATATGTGTACACAGATTCCAGTTATTTACCTTAGGGATTTGGGGTTAATTTTGCATTTGCGGAAGGTTTAAAATGATCCAAGCTTTAAAAAAGGTTTTCTTTCAGTGGTTTTAGATGGTTTTGAATACTTTCTAGCAATGGTAATATTTGATTTTTACAGAACTGAAAATCATCTGCACCACCTCAAGATCCACTACTTACAAGGTCTACCTCCTGTCAGCTTTGTCTAATCTGCCTTTAAAAATGGTAATGCTGAGTCCTACAAAACCCCTGCAGCTGTCTACTCCTGTGCTCCACAATATTTACTAACAAAATCTCCCCCAATGTGTATCCTCAACCTTCTTTGATGTAATGTAAACCCACTGCTGTTTATCCTATTTGTCACAGGCATAGGAGAATAGATTATTCCCTCTCCCTAGTGCAGTTGAGAATACATGCCTTCATTTAGTTTTCTCTTCAGGCAAAACAATTCCAGTTTATTCAAGCCTGCTCTATAAATCATATTTCCTAGGCCTTCCTGTTGCTCCCTTCTGAGCACAGTCCAATTGGCACAAATTTACCAAAGCAGGGAGCCCAAAAGCTGAGTCCAGTATTTCGCCTATGGCTTTACCAACATTAACTAGAGCTGAAGGATTGCTTTATTGATCTTCCAGGATACACTGTTGCTTAAACACCATATTGGGAAGTATGGGGGTTTTGTTTTGTTGGGTTTTTTCTCTCTCCCCACAACACAACACTGTTGATGTATTCAGCTTTTAATTCATGTTAAGTCCAGATCTTTTTCACACCACTGAATGCTCTACTGTCATGCTTTTATTTATCCCTCCTCTGACTGATGTTGTATTCTACCTCCAAGTTCTAGTTCTGTCCTCCAGCTTAATCACAGCTTTTCTCAGGTACAAGTTTAATAATCATGATGCCCAAATAATTATCCAGGTCATTGAGGAAACCACACTGGAGACAAAGCAGGTGGGATGACGGCATGGGATAACCTGTCCTTCCTCAGCATCCTCCCTCCTCCTTCCTTCTGTGCTAGCGGCTGGGGCTCTGGCCCTTGACCACTTGCGTTACCTGCAATGGCACCTAGGGTAGGTGACCTTTTTGGTCACTGTCTTTTTCTGTGAATTATCAGATCAACTCTTACTTCATCTTCCTCTAAATACTTCTGTCACTCTAGGTTTGGGGTTTTTTTTAAGTTTTCCTTGCCAGTTGAATCTCCTTTCATGCTTTGGCCTTCCACATACTTATGCCTAAGGTTTACACAAAAACAGCAATTCCGTAAAAAAAGACAACTCTGTCAGTCAAAATGCCCTTCAGCAGTATATGCTCATCCACTTCCATCCCACTGCTCAGGATCCACCTCACGAGACTCTCCCCTGCTCAGTCTTTTACGTGCAGGACATCCACCAGGACATCTCAGACCTGCCGAACAGTCCCTTCCATCTAGTACGTCAAACACTTGGGTAATTAAAATTCCCTCATCACCAACTTCTAGAGGATTCTGCCAAGATGCTTGCTAAAAGCCTCAACCACCTTCTCTTTTCTCAATGACCTATGGCATCCTTATCTTTTTTACTTCATTTTCATCTTCCAGAGCATTACCACAGAAGAANTCTGAGCACAGTCCAATTGGCACAAATTTACCAAAGCAGGGAGCCCAAAAGCTGAGTCCAGTATTTCGCCTATGGCTTTACCAACATTAACTAGAGCTGAAGGATTGCTTTATTGATCTTCCAGGATACACTGTTGCTTAAACACCATATTGGGAAGTATGGGGGTTTTGTTTTGTTGGGTTTTTTCTCTCTCCCCACAACACAACACTGTTGATGTATTCAGCTTTTAATTCATGTTAAGTCCAGATCTTTTTCACACCACTGAATGCTCTACTGTCATGCTTTTATTTATCCCTCCTCTGACTGATGTTGTATTCTACCTCCAAGTTCTAGTTCTGTCCTCCAGCTTAATCACAGCTTTTCTCAGGTACAAGTTTAATAATCATGATGCCCAAATAATTATCCAGGTCATTGAGGAAACCACACTGGAGACAAAGCAGGTGGGATGACGGCATGGGATAACCTGTCCTTCCTCAGCATCCTCCCTCCTCCTTCCTTCTGTGCTAGCGGCTGGGGCTCTGGCCCTTGACCACTTGCGTTACCTGCAATGGCACCTAGGGTAGGTGACCTTTTTGGTCACTGTCTTTTTCTGTGAATTATCAGATCAACTCTTACTTCATCTTCCTCTAAATACTTCTGTCACTCTAGGTTTGGGGTTTTTTTTAAGTTTTCCTTGCCAGTTGAATCTCCTTTCATGCTTTGGCCTTCCACATACTTATGCCTAAGGTTTACACAAAAACAGCAATTCCGTAAAAAAAGACAACTCTGTCAGTCAAAATGCCCTTCAGCAGTATATGCTCATCCACTTCCATCCCACTGCTCAGGATCCACCTCACGAGACTCTCCCCTGCTCAGTCTTTTACGTGCAGGACATCCACCAGGACATCTCAGACCTGCCGAACAGTCCCTTCCATCTAGTACGTCAAACACTTGGGTAATTAAAATTCCCTCATCACCAACTTCTAGAGGATTCTGCCAAGATGCTTGCTAAAAGCCTCAACCACCTTCTCTTTTCTCAATGACCTATGGCATCCTTATCTTTTTTACTTCATTTTCATCTTCCAGAGCATTACCACAGAAGAATTCCCTCTGCATAATGTCCTTGGAACAAACGAGTTGTATAAAATTCAAGTGGTGAATTTTGCATCCTTGAAGCTTTTGCTTGTCTCCACAGCACTAGGAGCTGCTTTTGATTTCCTTACCTCAAGCATTCCCCTTGGCATGCAGTGCAGGCAGAGGCTAGTTTGTTTATGGACCTCAAGAAATCTTCAGAAACAGCCCAGATTATAAATGCTGGGTAGATAGAGACGCCTCAGGATGTCAGGTCTGATCACTGGATAGACCCCTCCTCCATCAGCCTCAGAAGGAAGTCGCCAAGCATCACAACCGCTTGTTTCTTCCTGACATTAGTGGTTACTAACTTTACAGCTTTACGGTACTTGAAGTATCTTTTCTACTTGTGAGGTTGAGCCCTTACTTGCTGACAGAACAATATACTTCATTTCTATTCAACATGTGGGCATTCAAGGATGCAACACTGCTGATGGGCCTGCACCCAGTTTTCTTCTCATAACAGATTCATCTTGGCTGCATCACTGAAGGTCTCCATGCATATGGTAATTGTTGTAGCATTGCTACATGTCCAAAATCCCCATATTTGTTCTTCAACTTCTAGCAGATATCTGGCCACAAGAACAATTTCCTAATTTAGAGGATTCAGTGTACAGATCAGCATCTTTTTGCTAAGATGATCACTATGATCCTTTTCAACCCAGGCCATTCTATGATTATAATTATTTTTAGTTAAAATAAATACATTCCTATACAGTGGGTAGCTATAAGGGATTTTCAGGTCTGGCAAATACTCAGCAAAGCAATATCTCCATAGTACAACAGAGAAAAAATTGATTGCTTAGAATGGAGCTACATCTTAGTGGTGCATATCACAAGGACAATGCTTAACAACATTCACAGCACTTGGGTCTTGCTTCTGCATTTTGACATGCTCTGGTTTTCTTAATCAAATATTCTGAAGCATGGAAACACATCAAATTTGGACCACCAGTCTGTTTTGATAGGAATCAAAAAGCACTTTGCTAGCCTAAAACATTTAATTTAAGATGTATAGTACTTACATTACATGCAAGAGGTAAAAAAACTATACAAACTACCTAAGAGGATATTACAAATAGACCAAATCCAAGCTACCATTACCTCACTGTAACTGAACAGAAGTGCTACACATTCATCCTTGTACACAATGCACAGAGCGGGGAGAGGCCAAAAAATCCAGAAAGCTGCTGGAACAGCATCATTGACGATGCTCACAGAACACTGAGCAAGAAATATTCTATCCCAATTAGCATAACAGAACGGCTGCAGTGATCTTCTAAGGGAATCTGTGCCACCTTCTGCAGCAAGATGACATCTGGAATTTTTTTGTACTCTTAAATGAACCACTCCTCCCACCTTTGCATTTATAGGATTCTTAAAACCAGCTAGTCTGTTAGATTCAAAGTGGAAACTCTTACAACGTGACTCAAGTGACTCATCTGAATGGAAGAGATTCAATTATGACATTTCCTTAACCTAGGCCAATGCCTTTCACAGGTATTACAAGAGCTTTAGACATCATTTACTCAATCCCACCAACATCACAGGAGGTTACAACACAAGGAGCTCCTGTTTGCTGAAAGTTGCCACACTAACATCCTTGTTGCATAAGGCTGCTATTTCTAAGTGCAGTGACGCTCCAAGACTCGCACAACATAAAGCCCTGCTTGTTAAGACAATGCAGCAAATACTCCAGAAGAATAAGAAATGGGGAAAATATTTTCTTCCATGTTTTGTATGTTCTCCTCCCAACTGTTATTGTTTACTGCAGCGGAATTTGCCTCTTCTCTTCAGCACAGTTTATTTTTTCAAGGAACATTTTCAGTGCCTCCTCTCCTGCAAATCCCAAGGCCACACAGCACAAGTCAGGATTGTGGACATGCTGTTGACATTCTGAAGCTGGATAAGCTGGTAACAAACATGTCAGGTTTGCCTGTCTCACTCTGGAGAAAGTAATAATAAGGTGGAAGAAACAGCCCTTTACCATCACATAGGTATCCCAACTGGATTTAATTTCAATTACCAATCCATGAGTACCAACTCCACAGTGCCTGCTATGCCATCCAGGCAGATCCCTTGTCACAGTTTTGTCAAAAAACATCTGGATTACTGCCTGTGTTAGCAAGAACTCAGCAGAAGCAGTTCAGCAGGACCATTAATGATGCTCCTGATGCTAAGGGAGAAACATTGTTTAAATTCTTTCCCACCTAACCTTGCCGAACTCCTTAAAACCAAAATGTTGGAACGTGAGGGTTTTGAAATCTTGTAAAGACTGCTTTGCTGCCAACTCCTCCACACTCAGCACTTGAACAGCTTGCTATTGAGAGAATTACAGCCTGGCATTCTTCTCACTTGCCTCATTTCCCCCTCCATTCAGTCACCCCATCCTGGGCCAATAGCAGGAACAAGAGCCAGGCTGAGGGAACAGAAGATGAAGCCTGACCCAAGTGTCTCCCATCCTGAACAGTCAAGCCCTGCCCTCTACCTACCACAGGGGAGAACTGCCTCTGCACCAGGACCTGAATTTACTCTTAAAACATACTCGCTTTTGTTCAAGTTTGAGGGGGAGAAGGAATGAGTTTCCCCAAAGACTCCAGCGATGAAGAGGACATGGGTGAGCAGGCTTCTCCCACAGTTTTCTTCTGACTGTTTAGCAAGGTCTGGCATCCAACTGAGAACTACCAAAACAGTTTGGAGCAGAAACCAGATCAGCCCAAAAGCAAATAGGTCTGCTTTTAGGTCAGCTGTATGCAGACAGAGAAGAAACTGAGACTGAATACAGAGCATTCAGGTGGGAGAAATGGTCCAAAGACCATGAGGTGAAAATGGGGAAGGGGCAGGCAAACAGGCCAGGAGGAAGATGTCAGAAGGATGTAACCGCTGAAATCCACCCTCTAGAGCAGAATATGGGATTCCTGCATCTCCCAGCTGTTTAACTGCCAACAGGACGCAAGCATCTCAACCTTCTCCTCTGCTGAAGTCCCAATGGAAAATGTCAGCAACTACACGTTTTGTAATCTTTTTTCTTTACTACACTTTTCATTAGTGAAAGTATGTATAAACAAATGTCAGAAACATTACAGTTTGCTGTTGAAATGCTATTCGTGCTACCTTAAATCAGCTCCTTTGAGCATACAAAAAGTCTCAGAGCTGGCAAAGCACACGGCAGTGTGCAATCCACAGTGAAACAGAAACTTTCTATGGTGAGACTGAAGTACAATTGAAAAAGTGACACACAAGGTCAGTGTAGTATCCAATGGGATTAAAATACTGGAAATAGGTCCTTCAGGAAGGTCCTCAGAGAGGGCGAGCAGAGCGTTCAGCTTTCTGATAGCAGTTTATTCAGACTGTATATTAACCATGCTCAAGTCTGGCAAGTTTTACTAGTTTGGGAAAAGTGCTTTGCAGACATAGCTGCACATTTCCAGAGCCAGCTTTAAACTGGGAGCAGTATAGCTGTGTTACAACCCTGGCTAATACACCTCACCAGGTCTCAGCTAACTCCACAAAGAACCAGCTCAAGCCTCTTTGTACCACATCACCAGAACTGGGACCAGTGTCAGCTTAACTGCATTAGATCTTAATGACACTGGTTCAGTGCCAGCCCCAGCAAACCCTTAGTGAGTGATGAATTTTATACAGTCATAAAGAGTCACTCCGAAGTATAAAATTGGTGTTTAATAGGCATGGGCATACACTGCATTTCAGCTAAGCACAGTGTTTATGCTGTCTCTGATGGCTGCGAAAGGGCAGGAGATCCCTCATCCAGCATAAAGCTTGTCACTGCAAAGTTTTTGAGGAAACCTGAATTGGCAGTCAGGACTAGATCTGTGTTGTGTGTCATGAGGACATAGTATGCATAACCTGAGATATCACGTGAAGTCTCAAAGCTGGATTCATCGTATCAAATTACAGCCTTTGCCCTTGATTTTCTCTCCAGGATAAATCCAGTATGACAACATACAATTCATCTGACGCTCAGGAAAGAAAATTGCTTTGGATTTTGATAAATTTTCTTTATTTCTAACCACCACAGGAAGGAGCAAAACATTTTGCTTTGCTCTTCTTTCCTGAACAGCTCACCCACCGGTGCTTTACAGTAAGGATGCCTCAGAGCATGATCAAACACTCCCAAGAAAACACAAACTGTCTTTTGTTAAAACACCCAAGCCATGGCCTGTTAACCCTCTAACCCAGCATGGTGTCCTGCAAGCAGCTCCAGCATGGACACTGACCAAGGGACCAACTTGTCCCTGCAGCTAAACTTACACTCCCTACACCTAGGGACTCACAGACTATCCTTTACTAGAGGTCTACACACATATAAAAACAGGTACACTGGCTCAGGACTTGGCTCTCTCCACCTCATGGCCTGGTGTTCAGGATCAGGTTAGGAGTAGACTCCTACAGAAAAGCTTCCCTTTCCACACTCTCCAGCCTCCAACCATTTTCAGCTTGGGAGCTTCTTGGGTCAGATGTGGTTCCCATGAATTTGGTAACCTCAAACAGATTTCTCCTCCATGAGCTTGTCCAGACTCCCTTTGAACCCATGTAAACTTCCAGCAACATCCTGTTGGAGGGAGTTCCCACAGCTTAATTACACATTGTATATAAAGCCACTTCCTTCAAATTCAAGATTGTCCCTATTAGTTTCTTTTACTACCTCTTAACTCCAAAACAGAAAGAGAGAGAACAGTTTACCTTGCTTACCCCCTCTTTCTGCTCCTCACATATCAGACCTTCCAGACTGAAGCATCCTAGCACAGAGTTGGTTTGGTTTTTAGCAGCAACAGGCTGATGTCAGCGGGCTGCTCGTAGCACAAGGAGTAACACAAAGCGGTAGGTGTCACAGTGAAGTGCTTCAGCCAGGAGGGCCGTTGGAAGCCCAGCACTGTGTACCTTCCCATATCGTCCATCGTGGCCCCAAAGGCACCAGGGTAGAGCCCAGAGACACCAGGGTTTTGACAAGGGTGTGCTGTTACATCCACTCACACCATATCAGAGAACCACACCCTGAGCTGCGTTTCAAGTGCAAACAAGCTGCAGCTTGGTCATTCCCCGTACATGTTTCACCCCTTGCCTTAACTCAAGTGCCGACTATCCTGATTTTAAAATAGGTGAGAACAGAGAATCCCCTACCATGCTTCTTGCTCCAGCAGCTGGTTACATCTTCAGCATTAGTGATGAGGTTTCATTTGTCACTTCCTCATTTATTTGGCCTCTGCAAAATACTTCATCCTGGTATTTTGTGTTCCTTCCAGGTGACTGGTAAGAAACACAGCCCAAGAGGCAACTCCTTCATGTTCTCACACGGCACAGATCCACTTGACTTTCCATTTGCCATTTGAAGCTGTCCGCTTTCTACTAATTTCCATATCAAGCATATTGATTTTGTACTGGCTTAGTTCCTCACTGAGAATGACATGCAATTACTGTAAAGTGCTAACTGAAGGCTAAGATGAGCACCTGTACTTAAGAACAAAACTGAAACAATTAACACTAATTGTTTCTATTTCCTCCAGTCCAGGCTCAGTGACATTGCCTTAATTCTTTCCTGATCACTTTGTTACTTATTCCATTATTGTACCTGGGATTGATGCCTTAGTCTGATAGGATTATAATCATTAAGGTTATTCTACCTCTCTTTATTATTACTGCATATTAGCATTCTTTCAAACTCCTTAAACTGCTGCAGAATGTAAAGAGCTTTCTGGAAAAAAACTACATAAAACCCCTGCATTCTCAGGACAGAGAGCTTCAGAACTGAGCAATACATCAAAACAGAGGTGTAAATTATCAACTCTGGTCAGATTAGTCGTGCAATAGCATTCAATTATTTTTTTTTCTTTATTTAAAGAGATAATAAAAATAACTGATTACAGGGAAGTTCCCTTGGGTATGGATAAATAACGGGTGAAAGACTGGAAACCAGACAGAAAGAAATGCTCAGCTCTCAAAGAAGACCACCAGTGGAACCTGCACAGCTCAACATTCCTAAATGACCTAAAAAGCAGGGAAAAACAGCAATACAACAAAATTTACTGAAGATGCCAAGATGTTCAGGTGGTAAAGTCAAGGGCTTACTGTGATGAATTTCAGAACCTTTACAGACTCTATGCTTAAGCAATAAAATTTGAAATAGATAAACGTGAAGTGATACAGAAGGTAAAAACCAGATTCAACTTCCTATATGAAAGGATGGACTGGGAGCTATCACCACTACTCAAGGGCAATATTTTAGGGTTATATAGTTAATTCCTTTAAAATACAAGCTCAACACTCTGAAGAACTGGAAAAAAAAAATTAAAAATTCCAGTATTAAGAACTAGGAAAAAATGAATAACCAGAAATCACTAATCTGATGTAGCAATTCACAAGCACGCCTGCATCTCGACTCCTTGTGCAGTTGTGCACAAGGCTGTAAAGAAACTGGAAATGACTCAGAGCAGGGCAACATGGGTGACTGAACTACAGAACAGCTTCCATATGAAGAACAACTGCGGCAGAACTAGAAAAAGGACAATCTGGAAGAGATGCAATCAAGGAAGAAAACAACTACAGACACTTCCCTAAGATCCTAAGCAGCAGTGAGAAAAGCTGAGGCCTGCATGTTCAGTCTTTAAAATGAGGACAAGGGCACAGGGGATGAGCCAGGTTCAAAGCGAAGTCAGGCAGGCCTCCCAGCAGGGCACATGGCAAGGCTTCGCTGTTTCTACCACATCTCAACCTTCTACATCTATACATTTCTTAGTTGCGGGTTTCTCCTTGAGCTCCCCTTTTTGCCCACTTCACGTGCTTTTTGGCTTCTGTTTGTATTTTCTGCTTTCAGTTTCTGCTCTGAAATAGGAGACTATTTCATCCGTAGGGTTTTCTTGCATTGCTTTTTAAGTGCAAACAAAACAGATGCCTGTATTTCCTTTCCAAGTCAGGTTATTTAATTCTCTTTCAACACTTGATTGGAGAAAAATATCATAAAAGGAGGTTCCTGAAACATCTTTTTTAAGCCCATTTAAGCCAAAATTGTTAGAAACTAAAATGGCAATATGTACAAGCAGAACTCTGCCTTAACTGTCACCGTGTATCCTGTTTTGCAAACACCAAACTCAGCAAGGTCCTTCTGGTCTCCTGCAAGCCTTCCTTGTTCTTAACTACATGTAAAGTTCCACCCTATGCTGTTTACCTGCCTATGTCTACATAAGCGGTAAATTAACATCATTTCAGAACCCAGGGAAGAAGACTAATTCCAGCATTTCTCCCCTGCCTTACGCTACCATGACAAGTCCCTCTCCAAGGCTGAAGGCAAAGTTGGGACTACAGGGCAGAAAGCAGCGTTTTGTCCTCAGGACCTGGGGCTGCCATTGCTGTCCTTCCACCCTAACATTCTTGTTACTTTGCCCCTACTGAATAGATATTTGTTATCTGTAGGTACGATGACTTATGAGAGCACTTCTCTTATGCAATGCCGACTCCCAAGATTACTTTGCACAAAATGAGATTAGGGCTTAATATTGAGGTAATTATAGTAGATCTCTGGATCTCCACTTGTGTGCAATCTGCAAAATGCTTTCCATTTGTACTTTTTTTTTTCTTGGTATCCCCTCTGCCCAGGTACCTCCAGCATGTCAAACGGGATGTGGGGCACCCACACACTGAACAAGGCAGGTTCTGCTTGGGTGAGGTGGCTCTGTCTTAAGGCACCAACCACCGCCCCATAGCTGGCAGAAGCAGCACATATGGACAAGGGAAACTAACACCAATTCTTCCAGACAACCATCTTTCTGTACCCATAGCTGACACTCTCACCTGTGTTCCTCTGCTGCTTGGCACCATAAGGCATCTGTTCAGATCGCACTAGTTCAGATCAAACACCCATCAAGTCCAGCACCCTCTCTGATGCACATGGGTATCTCAGATGACTAAAAGAAGGAAATGCATCGATACCTCTACAAGTGTGTCTTCCCAGTTTCCAGATTGGGGGTATTCTTATTTCTTTAATCTTTGTGCTTAACAGCCCATTTGATAGCATTTTCTCCTGTGATTTCATCTGTCTGATTCTGAAGCCACGTAAATCATTGTCATTCAAAGCGTTTTCTGGTGCTGCACTCTGCAGCACAGTAGAGACTGTGGGAGAGGCACCGTTGGTTTTCATCAAGACCAGACTGTGCTCCGTCATTTCTTTGCCAAGCTGAAGGGTTCAAACCTTTCTAAGCATCCCTTGTATAGAAACCATTCTTCATCCCTGATCATTCTTCTCAGACTCTTCTTTGCTTTTCCAGTTGGACCGTATCTCAAAGTCCGCCTTTCTTCATGCAAAACTACAATAACCACTGTGCTAAGAACTGAGAGACATGATGCTACCCTCTGTTTTCCTCTTTATACCTTTTCCTGAAGACCCTCACACATGCTCACATGATCACTGCTGAACATTAAACTTGCATTTTCACAAAATTATGACAAGCTCTTCCTCCTAAGTGGCAATAATTAATTTTCACCCCATTGCTGCATAAATAATGATTCTTCCCCACTCCCCAACTTTGTATTTATCTGGAACAAATTTATTTTGACATTTTTCTGCCTGTAATTCAGTGTCAGAAGGCTGAACTGCAATTCTTCCTAGGCAGCTCATCTTTTCTTCCCTTACTACTCAACACCTTTATCACCAGACCATTTATGATTATGCTGAACATTATAGGTGCAACACAGATGTTTCTTCTTCTCTTGTCCCAAACTTCCCTTCTCTGTGCTTGTCAAGTCATTAAAAACCTCCAGCAGATTTAAGCGGCACCATCTCCTTTGCAAAAGCCAAGTTTCGCACCATAAGCTGTTAGTCCCATACGTTTTTTTTTTAAATATTTTTAAAAAATGCATTGAAGTCTGTGATATCCTGCTGAGCAGTCTTTAAGAACTGCTGCCTTATAATCCATCTTCTACTTCTCTGACTTCAAGGTATTAAGTGAGAAGTTACACAGCATAATTATTTAGTCACTTCACCTCTGAGTTTCCTTTGGAACCCTTGGGGAGCACCATCTGGTCTTGGCATTTTGTAACTGTATTTATCATTTTGCTCTAAAAACTTACTTGCTGACACTTCAAGCAGAGACAGATCTTCCAATGAGTCCTGTTCCCCATAAGGAGAATTTCTGGCATAGGAACCTCTCTGGACTCCTCCACAGTAAAGAGGAATGCACACAAGTCATTTAACTTTCTATTGACGGCTTCATCATCAAATATTTCTTTCAGTTCTTCATCATCTATTGGTCATTCAAACTCCAGCAACTTTCTTACTTCTGATGTACTTGGAAAATAGGGGTTTTTTTGCCATTAGTATGATGTTGCTCAGAGTCTTTCTGGCAGGTCCTTATATTTTTCATTTGACTTGCCAGAGTTCACCTTCTTATTTACTTTTCTGGTCAACTTCATGACTTGAACTTTCTGAAGGCTGTATTCTTATTTCCAATACTTTCTTTATCCCAAACTGCATGCTCATTCTCATCTGTCAACATTCCACAGTATAATTTAAAATCTTCCCAACAACATTTTCAATTTCAAGTGCAGAAGCCTAGTTTTGCTGTGGTTTACATGGAACCCAGCCTTTCCAAACAGCTTTTGGACTGAGGTTCAAAAAATGAGCCAATTCACTTTGTCAGTACCAAGTCAAGATCTCACTGTAAGACGGCCTTCTCATCTCACACAGTTTCAACAGAGCAGACAGAAGGTGAAGAACAAAGAGCCTCCAGGTGTAAAATAAAAGAAAAATGAAACATTAGCAAAGAATGCAAACAGAGATCCCTGGTACTTGGCGCGTTGCTCGTTCTTTCAAACCACTGACACCCACAAAGACAACCTTCAACTGTGAAGATAAGGAGGAGGATTCACTTCTACACATCCACACTAGCGATCTGCTCCAAATGTGACAGTCCAATCAGTCAGTACCCAAGTGAGACAGAACCATTTATTGTTGCAAAGCACTGCTAATTAACTGAGCAAAGAAATTGAGCTCAGCCCCATTTCTGATTAAAAACAACAATAAAAAAAAAAAAGCAAACAAAAACCCCACAACTGTCTGAACTTGAGGAAAGAAAGACCCCGTATTTGCTGTGGGTGTACTGCCCAATTTTCCCCGGTATACTAGTAACCTGCTTTCTGCTACGGACCTTAGTCACGAAGGCTGGTCAGACAAAGACAGTGAACTTTGTTCTGATTAGTTTAATTAGATGATTCACTTAGGAAGGACTGTCTGTTAGTTGTGTGCATGCAACAGTGGATGGCAAATATCTGAATTAAAAGGTGGTCTATGGTTTTACTGTCTCAAATGCCCTTCCTCAAGTGAAAACATGATGACAGGAAAAGAACAGAAGAGAGGATGGACAGATCAGAGTTGTCCTACCAGCTGCAGTTATGCTTTTGATAGCTCTTACTCACAGTTCAGGATGAGTTGAAAACAGAGATCACATCAAGGCCAGAAGGCACCCAGACAACAAACACTGATGCAAAATGGCTTAAAGCAACAATAACTTAACCAGTGTACCCGAAAACAGTCTTTTGGGATATTTGTGCTTATTTTTGAGATGATCCCAAAAAGTAATATGCAACTACTTCTTTCTGCTTAGCTACCTGGTTATTTATACAGTGTCCAGTGTTGCAGGAGAGGAATCACACCAACACACAAGGAGCAGAGGTTTTCATTGTGTGTTCAGTGTGTGCATTTGCATAGCTGTATCCCTGGGAACGAAGGTAAGCTGACGTTAGATGCATTTACTTTGCACAGCACTCTTCTGTATTATGGGGTGTCACCCTTATTACTTGTTTACTAGGAGAGACTCATCACGGACCAATTTCAGATTTAAAGGGCATACTGGCTGGCCTTTATCGACATGCCAGCTTCCTCAAACTCACTGATTAAACTTTTCCTCCACATTAGCTAAACTGCATTTGAAGACAAGTTGTAAGACAACAGAGCAGTACATGGGAGTTTAAACAGAAGTGGAATAACACACGAGCCAGATTAGAGTTTAGTATAAAAGGTAAAACAGAGTGCCTGAGTGGAGACTTTGAAAGAACCTAATGATATCACAGCAGCAGGGAATAAAACGTTACAGAGAGACTGAATGAGAAGATACAATAGGCTAGTGAGAAGGTAGTACTCAAGGTCAGAAGTATCTAGGTCTGAGTGGACCACAAAAATGGTGTAAAGACCAGCCAACCGGGTTTTGGGCCACGTAAATACATTGAGAGAAAAAGATGAAGTGCAAAAAGTAGGAAAACCAAGAGTTACCGTCAAAAAAAAATATATATATGTCAAAAGATTATGGTATTTCTAAGCCCCTCCAAACCGTCAAGTTGTTTTCATTTGGAACTTGCTTATCTGAAAAGCCATCGCTAGTCCTACATCCTGGTGGCAGTTAAGATCATTTAGGATGTTTTTACTGTCAATTCCTGGCTCAGAGAACTCCCCGCCTCTAGCACTCAATTGCTGTGGCACTCAGCCAGAGCGTGAGTTTGGTGAACGAGGAGGGATACATCAGAGTTGCTCAGCTTTGCTCTGTGACTGAATTTCTTTTGCCCCTTGTGTGAAGGTACATTTATGTCTTGAGAAATTACTTTAAAAAACCACCCATATTCTAGCATTTAATGATACAAATTGCCTATTAAAATTAATTTATGTCAAGCGTTCATGCCGAATATGCTGTTAAGCATTCCACTGAACTAATTAAAATGAAATAAGGCTAATGGCAATTGTTCTTTTTTTAAACATGCAACCTTGGTTCAAATCAGAGCCAAAATTAGTCTGCATATTTGAAAGAGAAATGCTAGTGCTGTGTGGCCGGAGACCCGGGTAAGGCCAGAACAGGGCAGGAGGAGGGCACACAGATGCATTAGAAGAGCCTTCAACAGAAAGTAAATATTTTCATGAACAACCTTTTCAGGGAGGGAGAGGCTTCATATTTCCCTACGGAAAAAAAAATCCCGAAATAAAGCCATTAGAGAATCTAACACTCCAAGTCACAAGATTTAGGACAAGTAAAATTAATTTTTGAGATTTCTGAGGTAAAAAGAAGGTTCCAAAAGTTTGTTTTTAGAAGAAGTGCACTGTTTTAAAATCACACAGGTATTAGAACTTTTACCTAGTCTAAGCTCCAGGGGGAAAAAAGGCACCAACAAACCTAACTGTCCCAAGGCAAGTCTTACGATTTAGTTTTCTTCAAATCCTGCGCCACACGCAGAAAAAGCAGGTGGGAACTACTGCTTGTGAAGGGTTCCCTGCAACGAACAAGTGAACTGTATTGGGAGAGAAACAAAGCTGGATATGAGGCAGCAACTAAAAACAAACAAACCCCATTCCAGACACCTCACAGAGACAGACAGATATCAAAGGAGTTAAGGCATCATTTCACTGGGGACCATACTTTGTCCCGAGTTTCTTTAGCAACTTAAACTCTATAAACCTCTGGAAGTTTTTTGTTTTGTTTTGTTTTTTAAGGCCCAAACACNCGACCCACGCGTGCAGGCGCGGCCGGGCCGGCGGACCGCTCCCCCCTCACCCCCCCGCCGCCCGGCTCCGCGCTCCGGCGTGGCGGCGCCTCCCGCGCGCCCGGGTGACGTCACCACAACAAGCTGCCAGTCAGCCGGGTCACCCCCACCGCCCGGTGCCCACTCGTGTCACACCCCACGGCGGGGGGGCTGGCGGGGGGGCGAGCGCCAACTCCACGTCGCCGACNTTTTTGTTTTGTTTTTTAAGGCCCAAACACAACTGAAGTAGTCTCGGGGCTCCTCTCGCCCCTGAAGGAACGGCTTTCCTGGCAAAGAAGGTTCAGGTAGTCTATAATTTTGAGCTGGGCAGTTTTCAGCCGAAGACAAGGCTGCCGGGCCGCACACAGTTGGTCGCGCCAACAGTTGGTTCGAGCCCGCAGCCGAGCTCTTCACTGCGCCCCCGGCCGCGGGCCCTGGGCCCGGCTGCGGCAGCTGAACCGAAAGTTTCCCGTGGCCGCTCCGAGGGGCGACGTCCGCCCCGGATAAAAGTTTAACAGCGCCCAGAGCCGGGCAGCGTTTCCGCAGGCGCCGCCGCCCCGGCCAGGCCCCGCGCAGCCGGCGGTGAGCTCGCGGGCGACCCACGCGTGCAGGCGCGGCCGGCCCGGCGGACCGCTCCCCCCTCACCCCCCCGCCGCC
>VZTO01023926.1:0-65098 GCA_013400615.1 Syrrhaptes paradoxus | reverse complement strand
CCTCAGCCCGGCCCCGCCCGGCCCCGCCTGCCTCCAGCCCGCGCGCTCGCTCCCGCGCGCGCGTCCCCGTCCGCCCTACAGCCAATCAGCGCGGCCGGGCGCGGGGCCTGCCGGGAAGAAGCGCTATAAAAGCCTGGGAGCTATTTACGCCGTGCGGGTGGGTGTGCTTGCGCAGTTGTGGGGTGGCTGGAGTCCTGCTGCTGGTGAGGTGGTCCTGGTCTGCCCTGGCTGTTATTCCTCAGCAGGTTTCCCTC
Organism: Syrrhaptes paradoxus; assembly: GCA_013400615.1. NCBI lineage: Eukaryota > Metazoa > Chordata > Aves > Pterocliformes > Pteroclidae > Syrrhaptes > Syrrhaptes paradoxus. The sequence goes on along the minus strand of VZTO01023926.1, from coordinate 64,844 downwards.
CGTAGTCGAGAGTGGTCTCAGGGCATGCCCTGAGGCCTTATCTGTCAGAGGGGGAGCAGGAGAAGGTGCCCGTGGTTCCCCTCCTTGTTTCCGGGTGGCTGGGCTGTGGGGCTGCTTTGGGCCCGAGCAGTGTCTGCCCTGGGGGGAGCCACCGGTGCTGGAAGCCTCGCTGACGGGCACGGTTCTTCGCTGGCCCTGGGGCACCCAGCTCCCATTCGGCTGGGGGGAAGGCACATGGGGTGGGGGGTTCTGTCTGAGCACCCCATTTGCCTGCAGGCCTTTCAGCTGAGCTTGTATGGGCTGGGGGTTGGTTCCCTGTTTCCTCCGGCTGAGCAGGTAAGCTCTGCTGTTAACCATTGCTGAGCAAAGCTGTTGGAGCTGGAGGAGGCTGAGGTGGTGGCTGGCAGTGCAGGAGAGAGCTGGAAGGGTCAGGCTGCACCTCGTCTTGCTGCTAGGGTCTTCTGAGGATATTGCTGTTGGCATGCCTGATGGCAAGGATTGCCCTGGTCTGAGGATGTAGAGCTCCTGTGGTTGATGCGGTGCCTCCTTTGTGTCCTGGAGGATGGTTACTGCTTCATCTATTGCCTTGTTTCCCTCCTTGCACACCTGAGAAGGTCAATAGGTGGAGCTGGCCTTCAGGGACTCGGGCATCACTGTGCTGAAGCGGGAATTCGCATGTATGGAGGGGGTTGATAACTTCTGCATGTCTCTCAGGGTTCCCTTGTGCAACAGGCATGGTAGCCTGTAGCTGGCATTTGGGAATACCCTATTTAATTGGGGTTCCTCTAAGGGAAACTTGTGTGCTGTGCCAATCCTGGTATGTGATCCTGTTAATAGGTGCCTCTTTCCATCTCCATTCTGTCATCATTCGACTGTGTTTGCATTGCCAGTTCACTTTAGGCTGACCTTTTTATGGACTGCTCTCTGGTGTCTGTGGAGGAAGGAACTGCTTAACCCCTGTCACTAAACATGTCTCTGGGACTAGCTTGCTCCATGAAGTGTTTTGAGGAAGCTGACTTTTTAAAATCAAGCAAGCATTTGACACAAACCAATAAATGGTTTTAGTGCATATAGCTTGGTACTGATTCTCCACTCCCCGTCGACAGCATGTGTGGTCATAAGGCCCTGTGATTGTTTGTCCCATGGCACGATGGGCATGCCTACACCTCTAACGTCATAGGAACACTGAGGAGTTCATTTGTCTGAAGTCAGTAGTGAAATTACCTATGTGGTTTGGACACCAGTTTGGTGGGGCTCTAATCACAAATCAGTTATTCCTAGGTCATATGTTTTTTTAATAATCTTTATTTATTCTTACTGTCTGATAAAGATCCTTGTGGCCTGCTGGTTTTTTTCATGGTCTGGTGGGAAGTTTGGCCTTTGTTTACAAAACAGTCGGGTGTTTTGATCACAGCATATGTGTGCTCCTTCTAGAGCAGCATCTCCCTGCCCAAGGCAGAGAGCTCTTTGGATTTGGATGGGTCTATGGCTCCAGGTCCTGTTCTCTCAGGTGGGCACTGTTAAGTTGGCATCATGGTAGTCAAAGTGCTTCAGGAGCTGCTTGTTTTGAATTTGGTAAATAGCTAGCTTTTAATGGATCAAGAGCTTTGATTGTAATTAAGATGGTAGCCAACAAGCTCTACTACCAGGTCTGAGGATCCTGTCTAACTCTCTGTAAACCACACCTTTGGGAGGTGTCTATAGTGCTAACTTGACATATTCTCTTATCTTTGGCTCATATGTGTGTCAGGGTTTGAAACCAAATCTTCATCCTGACTTTTATGTTACAGCTAGGACCCCACTAGGTGGATGAGAAGGTAGTAGAGAACTGCAGCTCTTCTCACAGGACACAGGGAGACCTCATTTATGAGTTAAAGCAACACATTCTGAAACGATGAGTTTGGCCATAAATGTAAGGTGATGGGGTTTTTTTCCTCTCCTAATTTATTTTTTGCCAAGATAAGAGTCCATACAAGGAAAAAAAGGTTTATTTACTGATAGTCAAGAACAGCTGTAACATGCCAAAATATCTTTTGCATATATTTTTATTGCAGAGATACCTTTTGCAATGAATTCCACTTAAGTCAGGCAGGCTCTCAAGTGTGTTTACAGCTACCAGAAACAACCAACAACAAAAACAGATAAAATAATAGGAAGCAGTAGCTGATAAGAATTTATTTTTCTCTTAGGGGATGTAACAGGTTATATTTTCAGTCAAGCTGTACACTTGACTGAAGAGTAAACATAGTTTTTGGGCCAGGAAACTATTGGAGCTTACTTCTAACACCACAACATGATATTTAGCGTGTCCTTCCATAACTTACCTGGCTCAGATGTTTTCTGTTAATTGTATCATAATTTGCTTTTATAAGTTTTTTCTAGATATCATTCCCAGTTTTGAGATGTGCTTACCGATATAAATGACAGTATGTCAGTGTTGTCATTGCTTCAGAGCTATCAGCTGAGTAGCATGACAAGTAGCATGAAGCAGCTGTCTACGTTGGTAAAAATGTATTTGTATGGTGGTGGTGTGTGTGTGTTGTTTTAAAAAACAAACCAAAAATCTCCAGCAACTTGCCTTTCCAAGATGATTTGGATATCCAGCTCCTCTTAGCGTCAAGAACTTTAATCTGAACCCAGGCTGCTCAGATTTATAAAGGATGAAAATTAGCAGGTCAAGCCAGTCCAAACATGTTACGTGTCTTCCCAGGTCCCTCCTAGGTGGCCTAGTTAAGCAAATGGGAACTGTCCCAATGGTGCCAGTATAAAATGGTTCCTTTTAGGACATCATTCTTCCCCAGTCTGCACAGCATTTAGGCCAAGTGCAGGCCTTGATGAAGTCAGGTTTTGACCTGTCTCAGCCTGAAGGGCAAGTTGCCTGTCTGAACTCCTAATGGAAGTGGCCACCCCAAGTGCCAGTCCTCCTTCCCTTTTGCTGTAGCAATTAGCTCGTGTCTCTCCACAGGCATCAGCTTGCAGCTGGTCCCATGGGCACTGTGTTGATTTGTGTTGCTGTCATGATAGTCTTAAAGAGGAGGAGCCCAGTGCTCTGGACAGGGGATTTCCACAGGACAAGGAACTGCACTTCCTCAGAAAGAGGGGAAAATCCGAAGCCTCTGATTTGCAGAGGGGGAGCAGAAGCTGGAAGAAGTTGCTGGCCCCTAGTCAAACATAAGCAGTTGGCCATGGTTGGAGAAATGAAGCCTACGAGCCCCAGCTCAATGCGGTTGAAGTCTATGACACTGACAGAAGTTTGCCTGTGGCACAGGCACCTCCTAGATGGCGTTGGTCAGGCTTCCCTGGCCCAGGGAGCAGTGGGCTCTGCTGCAGGACTGCTGGAGGAGGAAGCAGCTCTGTGCTCCCAGGGAGATAAACTCTGGTACAGAAACTGTCAAGGTTCAGGGGAACATAGGCCTTCCAAGAACAGCTGGGGTCTTAGCTTGTCCCCTGACTCCCCAGATGCAGCAAGCATTCTTTCAAATCTTGCAGTGAAGCGACTACAAGTCTTTGTGTTCTGTATTCCCCGTCCAAGTGTGATCTTCCTGCTCTCATCATGTGGAGGTGATTTATGACCTGAACTAAAAGTTAGTCGGGCACTCCTGCCTGGGAGTATCTATCCAGAGTCTGTACCTCCTAGAGACCCTGGCTGGCTCTTGGGCATGACAGCTTCAGGCAGCAGTGACTTTTGCAAGCTCATCCCTTAATTCTGGTGTGACCCACCTTCCTCTCTCCCATGAACAGGGCACAAGCAGCTCCCTGTGCAGTTCTGAAAACTGTTATTGTATTTCACTATAATTTTTTTTTGTTGCAAGTAATTTATTTTTCTGCACAATTCTTTTAACTTGTACCTCAGTTGAAAGCTGCTTTGAATTTCAATTCACGATTATTTGGCTTCACACTTATGGATGACCTTTGCCTTAAGTTCGTATGTGGCATTCTGCTGGCTTTAAGTGCACGGTTGCTTTAAGTGCAGAGAGACTTAACTGAATTAAATACCCTCTCAGAAAAAAAATACAGTTTGACCAGCAAGGAGCAAGCAAGACCAGTGAAGTTCAGTTTATGTTCAAAGACCAAATTTATCCAGAACTGACTTTTTCAGTGGAGCCAACAGAAAAAAATTCAGAGATGTTTAGTAGGATCCCACAATAACTATGCAGAAATATTTAATGCTTTGTAAAACTTTAGAAAGGGAATAGATTATTTCAATTGTACAGTAAGGTATTCAGTATTAACTTTTATGCAGTTTACAATAACATAATCTGACAGTTTTCTTCCTGTTTTCTGAATTTAGAAATATTTGGAAGAGCTCTAATGAATTATATTGTGGGAAAGTGAAATAAAACCTGTTTCCCTTCTTAGTTTTGGAGAGTGAACTCAACAGAAAGTATTGATGCAACTTGATTTCTGATCCATTTCTAGTATTTCAAAATCTGTTTTTCTCTTAAGTGTCTTTCCCATCCCCCAATTCTGTTTTTGTTTCAGGAACAAGGAAAAAAGCCCTTAGACTATTTTGCCCATTCCAGTTATAAACTCAGCATGAGGCACAAACGTACAGCACATCCAACACTTTGCTTATATCCCAGGCTGGCTTGTCAGCAGAGGGAACACGCTGCAGAGAACATGCTACTGGCCTAAATTTTCATATGGGATTTCAGCCTGCCATTAAATGCTCAGTAAACCCACTATTTTTTGTACATGCAGATGGGAAGGATCTACAGTGTGCAATGTGCTGTAGCTGAGCAGCAAGGACAGACCTGCCAGAACCTCCAGCCTTGACTGAGCAGGTCAATGCCTCTGCTCTGCTGCCTTCCTGTGCTGTGCTGCTGCACTCTGGAGAAGCCAAATCATGGAAGGACCAGAGCAGGCCACCTGGCATATGCTTGTACAGCTGGAAGGGGACAGAAGTCCTGGCCATGCCCTGCTGCTGGCTGTAAGTCTCCCCTGAAGCAGCTGCAGCAGCGCAGGATGAGAACCGGAGCCTTAGTTGCACTCAGTGCACCCGGCTGGGGGGTGCTGTACCTGCAGGAAACTGCCCGGGAGACTGTCCCTGCCTATGTGCAAAACATGAGAAAATGCATAATATCCTCTGTTATTCGAGTCCCCTGCTCCAAGTGACTTTAGGATGGATTTTTAGACTGCTTTTAGTGCTTTCCGACAGAGGAGGGTGCTGTCAGCCCACCGTTGAAGCTCAGCGAGCAGAGATGCCCCCGGGGAGCCGGTGTGGCTGGCCGGCCCATGGAGGAACGATGTTAAGCCTGACTTGCAGGAGGTGGATGCTTAGCCTCGAAGTGCTTATATGTTTTGCTTTAAGTGTGTGTATGGGGTGGTTTTTGTCCCTGTACAATGAGAAACCACAATAACGAGTCTGCGGGCACAGCCCTGAGTTGTTTGGCAGTGAGGTCTGGCAGTTTTTGTTGCTGTAGCAATGCCCCCCTCTGCTGCACCGAGAGCCCCTGGAAAACTGCAGCTTGTGCAACACCTTCCTGCTAATGGCTAGAGACAGAGCACCTTCCTCCAAGCGATGCAAGCAGGCCATTTATCTGGAATACCTGCCAGGAAGCAGAAACAGGGAAGGAAAAAGCCAGGTTAAACTGGTCTGAGGTTAACTCAAGCCAATGTGGACTGGTCTGAAGCGGAATAACAACCTCATCCCATCTGCCCTTTCTCCTGGTATGGTTCCTCAGTAGCCTTCCTGCCTCAGCCAGTAGAAGTATGACAAAGTATGGCTTAATTACAACCCTGAAATAAAAATAATTTCCTTATTAGATGTTGCTTTATGGCTGCAGTAGTCACCTTCTGTCCAGCTGCTCCTGGCAGAGCTCCAAGTGGCTGAGTTGTGCTGGTTTGGCAGGTATGCAGGGGGTGGTGGTGGTGGTTTGAGCGCACAGCTGGGCAGAATGGGGCTCTGAGTCAGGAGCTCCTGGTGACGTTGCTAAATTCAATTTGTCACAAAGGTCTTTTTCTACTTCATACTGGAGCTGTCTTTATGCAGTCTTTCTGCCTTCAGAAATATGGCTCGGACCCAGTTCTTGCAAGTCATATGCATTCATTCGTTAGCTGTTGGAAAACGGCAAGTGAAATGGTGGCAGTATTACCCGTTTGTGCACGGTTACCATGCTTGTCTTCTGACAGCAGTTAGGTGACAAAGATTAAAAGTCAAGGCAGCCTGTCCTCCTGCCCAGGATATTGTGCTTTATTTCTCCAACCACAGAGGTCATCTCTATGTCAGAGGACTCTGTTTTTAAATTGTAGTGAGACCCTGAACTGATGACTTAGGAGCACGCACTGTCTTTGTTGTGGTTCTGATTCTGGTGCGTTGCTTTGTGCCCAACAGAAGAGATAGATTGTTACTTCGCTAAGGCTAAATGAGGAGGTAATACTGAATGCTATATGAAACAATCGCTTTTCTGCCCTGGTCAGTCCTCCGAATCCTGTTCATCTTTCCCCAAGGTACTGGTGCTAGAAATTAGCAGCCTTTCCTCTACCTCAGTCAACGCACGAGCATCAGCTTAGCGCTAACGGTTCTGAGCTGGTCTGAATTAATGGCAAATCTTGTGTGTCTTGTACAGCTGTGACCGACTCACATCAGCTCACTTGATCACTTATTCCAGGAAAACAACACACGAATTTGCCAGAGAACTGTCCCTGACACACCAAAATATTTGTGAATTTGAAGTTTTTGTAACTCAGAATGGCAATTTCTGGGAGTTTTCCTCTAAAATGGTTCATATTGAAATGTAGGTATTGTACATAGAGTCTTGCTAGACTCTTCAATTTGAAAACAGTTTAAAACTGGTCACTTGGACCAACATGAGCCTTTGTTCCAGGCAACTCGGTTCAGACTAATGTGGAATTGCACAAAAGCCTTCCTAAGAAAAATCAAGGCATAAACTTGGGACTTAATCTCTCCATTTCATGCTGAGGTTTTTGAAGAATATTTTACCTTCAGTAACTCAGGAAAGGACTGTATCTATCTGGGGAAAAAAAAAAAGTATTTTCCCAGTGATGGACTTAATGCAATCCTTTTATGGTTTTGGTCTGGTGTTTTTTTGTTGTTGTTGGTGTTTTTTTTTTTTTGGACAGGAGGCAAAAGGCATAGGAGCAAATACTGCAGAGGCATAAGACTTCCCCTCTTGTATGGGAGGAGCAACATTTTCATTGTTAAAGGGGAAAAAGACTTGCTCTTAGGCTTCTGAGTTTTGGCACAAGTCCCTGTGGGATGTGTGTCACTGGCCCTCCCCTGCTTCTGCACAGTGTTGTGTTTCTTCCCAAAAATAGGGCCATTGCTGGTTCTGGAGTAAACAGAGAAAAACGTTGGGGATGTGCTTGGGGCAGGAGGGAGCAAACTGGATGTCACGTGTGTGGCCAATGGCTCTGAGTTAACTGCTACCACAGTGTACCTCTGTAATTTCAATATGCAAAATCAGGCAATATCCCAGGACTGAAGACCCTTCTGCTCTCTCAAAACTTCAGAGGGACTCTAGGGCTAGCTGAGACATGACTAGACTGACCCCTAAATGTCAGCAAGGACCAGTTAAATTTCAGAACCACCCCATAAACTTCTAAAATCTTGGGAAATTGATTTACCTACAAAAGCCAAGACAAAGTATGCAACATTGAGCCAAAATATAATTTTGTTATATGGAGATTCACCTCAACTCAATTTCTGACTTTGCAGATGAAAGCAGCAGTTTCTGAAAAATAGCTTGGTCAGAAAAGCTGCCAGCTTTCATTAAAAAACATGCTTTGGCAGTTTACGTGCTTTCTGCTCAGTTGGTCCCTTATGCTCCATCTTTTTTTGCACTCAAGTGTAACAAAATACTCGTGACAACCCATGACATATTTGTCTGCCATTGCTCCTCTGTCATTCCTCTGGGCTGCATCTCAGTCCTTACCCTTTTCTGGCTTTGTCTCTTGAGATTGCAACAAAACCCAGCAATTCTGAGCGGTGATTTGCACCACAGGTAGATTTTTTTTTTTTTTTCCCAGCAGTCACCAAAATGGGTGGAATTCTCTTCATTTTCCTTAGGTATCTGTGCCTGAGCTAGTTGTCTAGATTCCTAGTGTAAGAAGGCAGACATGAAACCAAGGCATGGTTTGCCTTATCCTAAAATAGAAATAGGTGCCTACAGAGAATTTTGGCCCATAGGGGTCTTTGTTTGTGCAGCTGCACAAACACCTACATCCATGGTCTACCCATAACTGGTTGAGTTGATGCCTGTCCCAGCTCATACAGCTAGGCAGGAAGTAGTTTGTTTGAGTCTTGCTGTTGTTACTGGTTGCATCCCTGAAGACCGCAGGTATGGAGGTCTTCAGTTCAGAATTACAGACTGGTTGAGGTGGGAAGGGACCTCTGTCCTTGCCGCTGGGCTGCTTTGGTTTGTGGAATGTCAGCTCCTCTCTTGTTAGAGCGCAGTTGTGTAAGGCTCTTAAAATCCTGTTGAATCCCTGAAGCCTGCTAGGGGATCCCTCATTAAAAATGCTGGATGGCAGTCTAAAGTGTCACTTGCTGCAGAAAATGAGCTTGTTGACAAGACTGCATTAAACCCAGCACTATTTGCAAGTGCAGTTTGCAAACCCAGAGAGACAGAGCGTAGCACATTCCTTCTTGTTTCTGTCTGGATGGAAAATGGAAGAGCACTCTGGGTAAAATATCTCATGTTTTCAGCAAGAAAACATCTAAACTTGATCTAAACTTCATGTACAAGAGAGGAGTTTAAAAAAAAAAGATAGAAAAGCGTGGTTTGTAGATGTGTGTTCTGCAGCTGGAAGATGATGTAAACTAATCCTCGGGATGAAGAAGGAAATACACGATCGCCACAGAGACAATGAAAGCTGAAGGCATGCCACTGGAGGAGAAATTAGGAGAATATTTTAATGTGAATGGGCCTACAAAATACATTTTCACCAGGAAAATATGTGCGTGTTCTTCAGGTGTGTGCAGTACACTTCAGTAGGAGGTACAAATATTCACAGTGGAGGTGAAGGCCGATACTCCCCTCTGGGTCGAACACAAAAATCTGTGGGAAGCATCACTACTGATTTCAGGAGAACAGAATGCCACTGCAGAGAAGAGATCCCTTCTGACCCCTGCTTGGCATCACAGGAGGAATTTGGCCAGACCTGTTTGGTCACGAGTCAAAGTTGTGCATGGTAGTTCCAAACGACTAGAGCTATAAATGGTTTTAAATTCTTTCCAGGGGAGTTCAAAATTGAATACTGCATCCCTCCAAGCTCTTTATTCACAGAAAATCAAAGCAATGTACAAAGGCGATTGCTGACCTTGGGGAGAGGCGTCTGAATGGCTGCTAATCACTCTCACAGTAGCTACCAGAGGTGACATGGCATCTAAAAGGAAGAGATGAAAGCTCCATCACAATTTGTTAAACAAAAACCATCTTAGTACCTCACTAAGTAGCTAAATCAGAGGTGCAGAATTCTGCTCTGCTGTTTGGTGCTTCAATAGAAAAGGAGGAGCTCATAAGCTACAACGGAGAAACTGAAGTCAATATACACAGAAGAGAAGATAGGTACATGCTAGTTCTAAATAAAAGTGGGTTGTGAACCTTCTACTGACCCCTGTCTGTCCAAAGGAAGCCTCTGAAAAAGCTATTTACAGGAGCAAGGAGCCTGGTTATTTTAAAGGTAGCACACAGTAAATTTATTGAGAAATCATAGGATGCCATACATCAGACTGGAAAGGACTGGTTTCCAAACTGGAAATTCCTCCTCATCCTGCTGCTGTAAGTCTTGGCTGCTTGAGGCACCATGGAATCATTACTGAGTGTTTGGTCCATCACTGCAGTCTGTCCTGGTTGGTTTGGTGGTTTCTGTTTTGGTTTAGTGAGTGAATCCTACCCCAGCCAGGCTTGGTTTGGGGCTGGGATCTGAACACAAGATGAGAATCTAAACCTGCCTCTTCTGGTTTCAGAAGGCAGGAGGGAGAAGAGGTACCACACCTGCCTGAAAAGTTCATTCCATAACTTAAAAACTTTGCATTTAATTACAAGACCATTTTTGCTAATAGATCCAGGACAATAGTTTGCTATTTAGCATTTGTGGCCTCAATAGAGAGTTAACTGTAAGACTGATTTGTGTATTTCTTAGCACTTCTAATTTGTCTGAAAAGATGTAAATATATTTTATTTTCTTACTCTGTAACACCGTGAATTTTGAATTCCTGTCATGAGAAAGAAACATACAAGAATGCAGTGGGAAACTAATTTAAATCAGAGGGCAAAACAAGGGCTCAACAGTTAATCCTCCAGTGGATCTCCTCTTTTGTGTTAGCAGAGGCACCAGAAGGTGAAGGGCTGAAGTGCCGCTGGCTCCTCATGCTGTTTGCCTTTCACATGCGTGTTTATCACGAGGACGTGTGTGTTTGCATGTGCGAGTCCTTCCTAGTTTCCTAATGAGGTTTTCCCAGCAACAGCAGTTTAATTTCAACAAATGAATAACATTTTAAAAAATACATTGATTGGTACAAGAAGCTCCACAGTGGCAAATATTAAAAGTTGATTATGCCGATGGTGGGTGATGAGAATGTGGAAGTAGTTATGCGGAGGGTAAACCTGTGCTGTCCTGTGTAGCCTTTGGGGCCAATTTCCAGGCAGCCTCCTGCTCCTGGCACCCAAACCCTGCCAGTGACACTGACCCTGTGCTGCAGGAGGCCAGTGGCCAAAACCTCCCTGGCTTAGATAAATATTGAGCCACAGCCTGTTCCTGGCTCAGTGGACTGAGCAGCACCTAAATAGCTGTTTGTGCCCTCACCCTGACCATGCAGCCCGGTCCTGCTCCCAGCCCTGCTGAGCTCTGCCAGCACAGTCCCTGCCCTCTGCGGTGTCTTTCCTCCGGAGAGAATTTCTCCAGTTACGGGTGTGGGGTGGATTGGGCAAGCGATACAGGTGGGGAAGGTTTCCAAGTGGGTCCCAGCAGCATGGGCAGGTGGCAGGGTGATGGGAGGAGATCCTCTGACAGTGGGATGGCTGGAGCCGGGACACGCAGCTCCTGGGTTGTGGTGCCTGCCTTGTGGGGCAGGCATGGACCAAACTGTATGTCACTGTATGTCATGATGGGTGGGTGTGTGCGGACACTGCGTCATCTGGTTGTACATCTTGCTCTGCAGGACCTGGCTTTGTGCTGGTGTTGGTTCCTCAGCGGTGATGTGGAGTTGCCATGTTACGGGCAGCCAGGAAGGGCTTCGGAGTAGAGCCCATCTGTGTCTGTGCTGATGGAAATTCCCTGGGGCCATGCGCTCTGTTCTGGCCTCTTGCCTGCCCCTCTGGGAAGGGTATTTCCATGCTGAGTTAGTCAGAGTTGTTTGTGTTTTGTCACGTTCCCAAGGCGATAAGCATCCTTACCACATCTATTTGCTCAGCATGCATCTAAAGTGAACTGTACAAAGCTCAGCTCACGTTTTCCAGCAGACAAAGGCACTCAGGGCAACCAAGAGAGGAAAGACAACTGAACATCTTGCTGGGTCATGGGAGCAGGGGACAGAGGGTCCAGCAGGTGACAGCAGAGCTGGGAAGCCAGGGTCTGGGCCACAGGCTGAGCCGAGTACCCTGGCACAGGGACCATGTGGAACACTGGAGGAGTGGGGTGCAGTGACTGCTCTGTTGAGCATCATCTCTGACTGGTACTGCTGGGATGGAGCCCCCCCCTACAGGGGCTAAGGTGGATGGAGACATTGCCCCCAGCCGGATGGGTGGGACTGTGCAAGGCCAGCTTGCCCACATCTACTCCCGTTCACAATCCACCTCCGTTTCTGTCTGCCGCTAAGGGCAAATTTAAAAGAGGATGGGCTGAGCTGCATACCCCATCCCAGCACAGCCTAAACAAGTCTGCTGAGACCAAGTGTCTGCCATAACTGGACACCAATGACTCCACTGGAGAGCTGGCCCGGCTGGCTGATAGCGTCAGAGGCCAGCAGTGGGTGTGTGATGCAGCTGAGCAGTGCTAGGCAGGTGAGGGCAACGGGGGAGCGGGCCAGGCAGCACACGTTCTACATCCTTCTGCCTCAGCTCTTTTTGATGTTTCACTGTTTCAGAGTGAAGGTATGAAGCTGTTAAATGAGACCCAAATTTTAGCATTTGCTATTGTCACAGGAAAAATATGTGTGTTAAGTATTAAATGTGTGCTGAGTTAACTCACTCCAAGACTGGAGGAAAGAGAAGTGTCTGATGTCCAGAGCTGGCAGTTACAGGACTTTGGAGTTCTGTTCCTCTTCCTGCCCGTGATTCACTGCATGGCTCCAGGCGAGACACGTAACCAAGCTGAAACATTTTCTTCCAGCTGCAAAAGAGCTGTAACGCCAAATACAAGGAAGGCCTCTGAGGTTTAACTAATTCCAGTTTACAGAAAGCCTCGAGATCCTCCCTAGGAAGCTGCTGGCAAAAGGCAAGTATTACAGTATTTCAGACTCCTCTTCATAAGTGAACTCTTTGGCTTCCCATTGGTGAAGAGCTCTGCCTGGAACTGCCTCTGCAAACTGTCCCGACTAAGGGGGTTGGGACGTGTGGGAAATGGATATGAAACTGCAGCAGGAGAGACAGCAGCAAACTCCACTGGTTCTTGCTGCGTCTGAGCGGGTGGGTTACTGGGCGTACCAGTGGAGGGCAAACTTTCCCTGCTAAGAGGGCTAAAGAAGCTGGAGAAAGCTTGGTGTAAAGAGAGAGGTGTGGAGGTTGTTTCTGTACAGGGGGAAGAAAAGGATGATGAGAATTATGTCTGGGCCCTTCCAGCATGTCTCTCTTGAAGGAGGACAGGAGGCTGGGAAGACTGTGTGCTCCTCTCAGGTATTGTGCTTGGTCCCATTCCTTGAAAAGAAACAGGGACCTGAGGAGTTGTCTGAGAAGTGGCGAAGGCTGCGGGCTGAGCACCAGCACTCGTGGTGCTGCATGCTCTGCGGGGGAGGTGCAGGACAGGGCATGCTCCCAAAGGTGACATGGGGTGGGAGCAGGCTGTGAAGCTGCCTTCTGACAGAAGTTGTCTGAGCACATCACAGCTCAGGGCAGTGAGGGTTGTGCACCTGACCAGCTCTTGTGCTGGCTGGAGCTTTCTGGGTCTTCAGAAACTGGCTGATGCAGTTCCCCTCTGGGTGATAAAGCCCAGCTGATAGAAAAACAAAGTGATCAGCCTCCTGGCCACTGGCAGGGAGTGCCCCACACCTGCACTGGGCTGAAGGACTGCCGAACAAGTTGAGAATGTCTAGCCAAAGCCCCAAAACCCTTGAATTAAACAAACATCTAACTCTTTCTTAACTCTTCTGGTGCTTCCCTTTGTTGGCTAGTGCTGTCCACGTCTGCTGAGCTATCTGGCTGTTTTTCCTTCCAGCTGGGCAGTGGGAAGGCCCAAACACAGGGAGAAGCCAAGCTGAGACCACTGGGCAGTTGCTGTTTCTGCCAGGTTGCAGCAGCCCCAGTGATGGACCTGCAGCTGCTCGAAACCCCTTGGGTTTGGTGCAGAGGGCCCCAGCGCTAAAGCACAGCTCTGCCCGCTGCCCCGACCAGACTGGCCCCATGGCCAGGGCGTGACACGTGGCTGGTGCATCCTGTGGCATTGCCGCACCTGTGTGTCCAGCGCCAGGTGAAGGAGCCCGTTAACCGGAGGCTCAGGGCGTTGTGGAGCCCAGGGGTGAGGCTCTCAGCCGGGATGTGCGCTGAGCTGCCGCAGCCCTGGTACAGGGGAAGCTGGAGGATGCAACAACCTTATTTACAACCGTTCACTCCAGCAGTGCCTTGGACAGAGCGCTGGCTGTGAGGGGAGAGCTGTCTGTCCCACAGGGGCTCGGGGATGGGGCGAGCCGGGCCCGCGGGGCCTGTGCCCACCGCCCTCCAGTGCCACGCTGTGAGGAGCTCTGGGCTGTAGGCCGCAGGGCTGGGGGTGCCACGTGGCGGGGAGGCCCTGGGGCTCGCAGGCGGCCGGGAGCCGTGTGTGGCCCCGCCGCACCGCCCGGGAGAGCCGCGGCCGGCGGACTGTGGGCTCTGTTGCTACCCGCCCACCCGCCAGGAGGCGCTCTCTTCGGCGGGGCGCTCCCGCCTCCTCTGGCCTGGCAGGAGAGACCGGACCGCTGGGGGTGGCCCTGTCCCCGCCGGAAGCCACGCCCCCGCTGGAAGCCCCGCCCTTCTCCGGTCGCCAGTGGCCTGGCCCAGCGGCCAGCTCCGCCCCTCCCCTCCCCTCCCCTCCCCTCCCCTTCCCTTCCCTTCCNGGGGGGGGGCGGGGCCAGGCGCCGGGATCGCTCCGGCCCGGCCGTCGCCGGTGAGCCCCGGGTGAGGAGAGCGGGGGGTCGTCGGTGTCCCTCTGGCCGTCACCGAGGTGGGGGGTCTCCGCGGGAGAGGGCAGCGCAGCTCCAGTCCGCTCCGGTTCCCCTAGGCCGCGGCCTGCCGGGAGCCAGACGGCACCGGCCGGGCCCGGCGGCGGCTTGGCGGGTCCCTCCCCGCTCTGACGGCCGGGCCGGGCTGGGGGCCGCCCCTCCGCCCGGGCACCGGCACTGGGGAGTCACGGCCTCCGGGCCGGGCAGGGGCCGGGCGAGCTCTGTCCCCGCTCCCGGGGCGCAGAGGAGGTGGGGAGCTGCCGATGCCCGCCGTCGGTGGGGAGCGAGCCGGGAGGACCGGCCAGAAATCCCGTTTCCCCTCTGGGGCCGGCTGTCCCCGGGCCTGTGGGCGGGGTGCGGGACCGGCAGCTGACGGGAATCACCGGCCCCGGGGTTTGTAAGGACTAAATCCGTGCTGGCTGCCGGGAGGCGAGCGCTGCGGGGCACCGGGACGGGCGCACGGCTCTGTCCGAGGCACCGGTGCAGGGTGCCCCGCTCCCAGGGCAGCCAGGAGGAGCGACTCAGGTGTCCCCAGGAGCCCGGGGCGTGGAGGGGGGACAGCCCAGGCTGGGTTGCAGCTGCAGGATGTCATCCTCCTTTGCTGTTGCTTCCCAGTCTCCGTGTTGCTTGGTCCCTGTGTGTTGAGCTGCAGAGTTTGGGGAAGAAATCTTGTCCCTTGGGGTCCTGCAGAGAAGGATCTCCTTGGGGTGCATCTCCTCCGGGAAACAGGTCCGAGGCGACCGGGCACCTTTCGGGTGCTCTGCTGCGACTGTTTTGGTTTTGGCCTGGTGAGTTAGAAAGGAAGCAATGATATTTATTTTTTCCTGCTGCAGCGCCGCAGATCCTGCGCCCTTGTGGGTCAGATGTCGTGAACTGTTTCTCGGCTGAGCTGGTTTTTCAGGTGAGTAGGGCTGTGGTGTGAGATGATGCCCAGCCTGGTGCTGCCACGGTGCTGAGAGTGGTGCTGGCTCTGCAGGGCTTGGCTTTGGTGTACCCCTGCTCACTGAGTTCGAGCAGAGCGGAGTTGCGTGTGGTTCCTACTAGGATGTGGCTTCTCTCTTGCCATGAAGCTGAGCAAGCAGCGGCCGCCGTGAAACAATTTTTTTTTGGACAAAGTGTGTTTATAACACAGAGGTAAAGGTGAATTGTTTACTTCAACCTTCGCTTTCAAACTTAGCTCCCGTGAAGGCCCCAGAGGAGCATCACAACCAGTCCTTGTGACCAGGACGGCGAATCAAGGGAGAAGAAAACACAAACAACTCTCCTGCGCTGGGCTGGGTTGCAGCTCCCCAGAGCGGTTGCGCTTGGTGGGTGAAAACAAACAGGAGACATTTGCCAGGCTGCTGTGTCCTGCAGTCTGCACACAAGAGAACAGACAGCAGACAAACCAGGAAGCCCTGGTTACCGTTATAAAAACTCTTTTAGGTTAAAAAAAAGCCATCTAGAAGGAATTGTGGTAGTTAATTACACCTGAGTGTGTTGAGGATGCTTTTTCTGGCTGCATCTTCAGCTTTCTCCAAGCCTCCCTGTGTGGATCTAGATGCAGGGCTCAGCTTTGAACTGGTGTGGTCCTTACTTAGATAATTAAAGGCCTGGGCTTTTTGACAAAGGGGCTGCGATTTGTCACTTCCCTGGTGTACCTATAAATGATAAATGATGGTCCCCTAATCCCAGTGCTGTATATCTGTTGGATGATGTGGGCTCCCAGGGGGTTTTATGGGCTCTCCTGGATGCAAGGCTGGATGTGAGTGGTGTGGCTGGTTCTGGGGAGATGGAGACAGTACCTCTCCGTTCCCCCTCCATAACCACCTCCTTCCCCAGAGGCACTGAAGCGGTATAATTTGTACCTGGTAACCAACTGGAACAGGCTGATGCAATGTTGGACTAATATACAGGAGGTTTCTGGGGGGTTTCCACTGTCTTTAAGCTTTGCACATAAGAAGAGAGTTGGGAGTGGGTGTGTTTTGCTGCAGATAAATAGCTTTAGAGAGTGATTGCTTGTCCGAGTGCTAGCTTAACTGCCCTCGTTTTTCTTTTCTTCTCTTGCTGCTAGTGCCTCAGAAAGCATGGAGCACCAAGCGTCCATCGCGTCCGACTGGGTGCTCCTTGGGCTGATCGTGTTGCTGGTTGCACTGTTGCTGCTGACCGTCTTCGGTTTTGTTGTCTACTCGGGACTCTTCACAGAGGTCGTTGTGAGTGCTGGCTCCCCTCCCGTTGGCAACATCACGCTGGCCTACAAGTTCAGGGTGGGCCCCTATGGCGAGTCCGGGCAGCTCTTCACAGATGGCTGCAGCATCTCTTCGAAGCTCTACTCCATTGGTGTCTACTACGACAACCCTCACACGGTAAGCTGTGCCTGGTGGGGCCAGCAAGCTCTTGTGGCCAGCACCTGGGTTCCTGGCTGGGATGCTCCCTGAGTGTATTTCAGGCACTTGCAGCTCATCCTCTGTAGATGAGCACGGGAGTTCACAAGTTCCCAGATCTGCAGAGGATGCTCTGTGGGGAAAGGCACCTGAAAGCAGATGGTTTCTTGGTTAACCCTAACTGGAAGGCATTGGACCAGCAAAGCTTGCTATCTTCTGATAGCTCCTGCTGAACAAGGTATCAGCAGGATGGCAGATCTGGTTATGGAGCAGAGGACAATGTCCATGACCCCAAGCTGAAGTGTTCCTTGACAGATCCCCCGGCTGTGGGAAGTGCAGGCTCCTTCTAGACTTGCAGCTCTGTGGTCGAAAGCAGATGGTCTCTTCAGCTTGCTGTGTCCTCATCCATACTCCTTTCTTGTGCTCTCTTCTGTTTCTGAGCTTCCCTGTAGTCCTTACATCCCCTGAGAGTTCTTAATGAAACCTCGGGTGATGCGTGCTGAGGAGTGCTATCTGATGAAACAGTTACTCCATGATGCTCTTCAGGCTGAGGGGTGAGCAGAAAGTGCCCTGCCTGATGGCTGCGAGCCACAGCTAAGTACTGTGGTGGGTACAGTCCAGGACAGGGAGCAGACAAAAGTGCATCAGACCTTGCTGGGGGTGAGGAGCCTGTCTGCTGATGCTCGGTGGCACTGGGGTCTCCCGATAACAGCATGTGGGCATTTGTGGCAGACAGCCTGTCTCCCCAGTAATTCTACAGTAGCTGGTGTGACCGTGGAGGAATGCTGTGCGGGGAGGGACGGCGCAGTGGCCAGCAGCCCTGTGTATGTGCTTGGGCACGTGTACCAGGGGCTGGCGCGGGGCAGTGCCTGGGCTGATGGCTGTCGCCCAGTGCTGCTCTGGGAGTGACTGGCCCTGCTTTGGGCACCCTCATGGGCCGTGTAGTACCTGCCACTGTTTCATTGCTTGCAACATGGTGCTCCCAAGGGTTGGATCTGCTTAGGGGGAAGTTGTACGTGAGAATGTGGTGCTGAGTGGCTTCTTGGAGCGCTGTGGCAGGAAGATGTCAGAGGTGAGAAAACACTGAGCTGACTGCTCAGCGGAGCCCAATGCCCTCAACCACCCTGTGTCTTTGTGTCCTGTGATCAACTGACTTAACTTCCAGTTTTTGCTTCTGGACCATGGGAGGCAGAGAAGAGATGCCCTGCAGTGCCTCTTCCTGGCCTGGAAAGGAGTGTGACAAAGAGGACATCCCCCCTGGCGTGAGCCTGGCAGAGGCAGGGTTTGGCTAGTGCTTGGACACTTCTATCTGCAAGAAGTGTCGTGTTTGAAGTGGGTGAGGGTTGGGAGTCATGGGGAGTGCCTGGTGTTCTAGGGCTCACGTGGTCAGAGTGGCCATTTCCCCTGCCGCTAATTTGTGTCCTTGTGTCGGTCCTCTTCTGGGGTCGAGAACCCTGGTGCCGCTGCTTCTTCCTCTGGCATCTCTGGGGGTGGAGCGGGGCAGTCGATGTTGTTGGGAGAGCTCAGCAGCTGTGCTTGGTGCTGCCCTGCTCCAGGGATGTGGTGTGGACGTGCCTGTGGTTGCTCTGCAGACCTTTTCAGCTTGGCGCTGTGCCTTGCCTCTGTTTGCCAAAGCATGGGCTAGTGAAAGCGTGTGCTGCTGTGGCCTGCAGGTACTGGTAGGGATTTTTGTGGTGACTCGTGCCATGGCTGGCAGAGGGAGTGCTTTCCCTGGCAGCACCAGGCAGAGCTGGGAAGGACTGGCTCCTACATGACCCTGGAACGTTGTTTCTCCATGCAAGATGAAGCTGCCTCCTCTTTCTGGTCCTGTCTCTTTTCTCTTCTTCCTGCATCTGTTGCTTCTCTACCCTTACTCTGTGGCTGGGGCAGGCAGTGGGGCTGCAGACCTTATCTCTGGGTCTCCGGTGGCCGTCCAGGGTTTTGGAAGCCAGCTGTTTCCCCTGTTGCAGTTGAGTCTTTTGGGAAAGGAAGACCTTCTCTGCCAGCATGGCTGAATGGCACCTGGAGGCCAAGGAGGTCAGTCTTCGTGTTGGTGGCATTGTTGGGGAAAATTTCTCTGGATTCAGGTGTCTGGAGGCAACTCCTGGTCTGTCGTGGTCAACGCTCACTGGGACCTCTGTCTGGCGGCCCAGCTGGTGCCCAGTCTGTACTGGAGCATGCTGCTGGATCTGGAGGCATTCTTTCCCGCCCCGAGGGTTCTGTACATGGTTGCCCGCAGACTGGCCGCTGATCCGGCATGGGATGCGAGCACTTTCTGGCTGGCTTCTCATTTCTGCAGGTCCAGCGGAGTGGGTTTGATCACCCAGGCTGCCTTTCCCTTGGAGGAAGAGATGACCTCCTTCTCTTCCTCCTCATTCTCAGTGCTCTCCTGACCTTGGTGAAGCACCCTCTGGCAGAGCCTGGTCCATTCAGAGGTGGCCACCCCCCACGGATGTTGACTTGTCACCAAAAATAGACCTTTTGTCATCAGGCAGCAGAACGTGCTTGCTGCCCGCTGTGTCCCCATGGTGTCCCTGGCTGGGCACCAATGGCTTCTGGCTGGACACCCACCTTGAGCCCAGCTCTCAGCCACCAGCTCCTGAGGGCTTTGGTGCCCCCAGTGCTGCGGCAGGAAGGGACTGATGACCGGCACGTGCTGGTGCAGTGTTTGCTGTGCTCATGGCCAAAGGAGACCCTTGTGAGGAGAGAGGATGGATGGAGATGCTGGAGCTGGAGAGCAGCGGCCACGTGCCAGCTCTCAGCCAGGAGTGGAGCCGGGGGGAGCCCCGTGGCCTGGGGGTTGTGGGTCATACCAGGGCTTGGGGCGGCATGCAGCTCCCGGGTTCCCTGCTGGCTTCTGGCTCTCTGCCGTTCACACAAGGATGCTCCTCGAGTGCTGCCGAACCCCTGCCAGCGATGTTTTATGTGTTTTAATGGACAAGATTAATATTAATTTGCGCTTTTTTTTCTTTTTCTTTTTTTATTTACTGTTTAGCGGCCCAGAGGACTTCTCCCTCTGTCTCCCACCTCTAGCAGGAACAAAAATAACTCCTCAGCAAGGACGGGTTGTGGTGGCTGGGTTTGTGCTCAGCTCCAGCCGAGCGCTTCTGCTCACATTTAGCTGCAGGCACATGCTCGGGCATTTTGCCTGTGGTTCACATGTTCGCGTGCTCAGTGACCAGCCTGTGCCCATGCGTTGGATGGATGCTCACTGAATGCAGGAATAGGGTTTGCTCCCGTTGGCAAAACTGCCGAATAGGTTAATTAATAATTTCCAAAACTTCTCTGTCAGGGCATTTGGGGGAGCAGAGCCTTTGATCAGCACCTGCCCATCCTGAAAGGACAGACTTGTTAGGGAAAGGCTGGTTTTAACTGGAGGAGTCCCTTTCTTCCCTTCAGATGGGCTTTGCCAGGCAGAAGAGGAGGCAAATCTGCCTTGCTGCTGCCCTTGAGAGAGCGCCTGTGGGGCTGTGTGCTATGTAAAAGAAAGTTAAAAGGAGAAGGGAGGAAGCAGACAGGCCTGGCCCAAGGGGCGCTGCCTGCTCTGGCAGCTGGGGTCCTTCCCCCGGTTGCTTGGGGTGAACTGTCTTTGCTCAGGACGTAAATGGAGATGGCGTGTTTAAAGGAATTTTACCTAGATTTCCCTTATCTCCTTGCTTCATCTGGGCCATTCCCCATGGATATCTTTAACTGCTGCCTCTTGCTGTCTTTGGGGTGGATCTGCTTCTCCTTCCCCGCCCCAAAGCGGAGATGCTCGGCGCAGCCCTGTCTGCAGCTCCCTCCCACAGCACAGGAGGGCAAGAGTGAGCTGTCTGGCGACGGTCCCCAGCCTGGTGGCTGCTGTTGCCGGTCTGTTTTCTTCCTTCCTATTTACATCTGCTTGTGTTTCCCCTCTGGGATGGTCCTGCTGCGCAACGTGAAGGGTGTTTAGGGGAAAGGGAGGACAAGGAACACCGTGTGGGGTAGTTATGCAGCAGGAGGAGAGGTTGTTGAGCTTTAGCACAGGCAAAGTTAGGGATGGGATTGGGGAGAGCAGAGTGGAGATCCCCTTGGGGGGCACATGGGGATGGGAAGTGGTAACGCGCTGGTCTTGTGTGTGCCCTCTCTCTGCCTCCCGTCATCCCCACGAGAGCTTTGCCATGCCTGTGCCTGCAGGGTGTGTCTGTCTGCCTGGCTGCCACTGTTGGGCGTCCTGGCAGGTCCTGGTGAGTTTTGCTGCCTTGTGCGGCGGGAGTTTGGAGACTTTGGATCTCCAGCCCTCACCAGAAGAGGCTGGCAGAGGGTGACCTGACTCCTGCATCTGCCACTCCTTGTTGCAGGCTGCCATGTCGTCTCGTTATCCAGCAGGCTTGAGAGCAGGTGACAGGGAACTGCAAACACTTGGATGGTGCCCCTGTCCTTGGTGCCTCCTGTAACCCCTATTCTTCCTGGGCTCCTTTTTTAGGACAGTGTGCACTGGGGGAAGGAGCCTTGTCTCTGCCTGCCAGCTGCTTCTTCAAGCATCTCTTTGGGGGCAGAAAGGACAGCAGCTCTGCTGGGGACAAAGGCTGGAGTGAAAGGAGGGAGCTGGGCTCCCATGTCAGCAGTAGGAAGGCACCCCGTGCCCTTAGGTGGTACCGGGGGAACTGCTGGGCTCTCCTGCCTCCTGCTGTGTTCCTGCCTAGTGCCGTGGAAAAACGTGAACGCGAGTGGTGGGATTTTGTTAAAAATCAGAAATGAAAGCTGCGGCCTGGGTCAGCTTTGGCATGGAGATGGCCGGAGTCTCGTGGGCCGTCGCTATGCTGGGAGCAGAGCCTTGAGGCTGGGAGGAGCACGGACAGTTGGGGCATTGAACAGTCTCGGTTAGAAGCGGGCGCCTGGTTTGGTGTGCCCAAGCACGCTGGGCCATTGTATTTACTCTGGCTGATGCTGGTCTCCTGCCTTCACACTCAGGAGGTGGAGGTTTGGGCCAGTCTTCAGCCTCTCTCTTATGATGCCATCTATCTGTCCCACCTTGACCAGGTGTCTCCGGAGAAGTGCCGCTTTGCCATAGGCCGAATCCTGAGCGAGGGAGATGCAAAGCCATCGGAAGAGCAGATCAAGCGGTTCCAGAAGTATGGCTTCAAGATCTTCTCCTTCCCTGCTCCCAGCCATGTGGTCATGGCGACCTTCCCATTCACCACGCCGCTGTCCATTCATCTAGCAGTCAACCGTGTCCACCCAGCCCTTGACACCTACATTAAGGTAGGC
This sequence comes from Syrrhaptes paradoxus, assembly GCA_013400615.1. Lineage (NCBI taxonomy): Eukaryota > Metazoa > Chordata > Aves > Pterocliformes > Pteroclidae > Syrrhaptes > Syrrhaptes paradoxus. The sequence continues at coordinate 42,938 of VZTO01023926.1, read as the reverse complement.
AAGTGTGTCGTGAAGAGCATCGCATGCGTTCGGTGGACTGTCGGAGGCTTCTCTTGCTGACAGCTGATGAGGCTGCTTTGACATGTCATCTCTTGATGTCTTCCCTTGGGCACCACCATCAAGATCTCCTCCTTTTGCAGTCTGGCAGGTAGTTCCCCAGCAGAGATGTTGTCCCATTCGCTCTGTAGGCGCAGGGGTGTCTTTTCTGCTGTTTTGTGTTTACAAGAAGCAAGTTCTGATCTGATGACTTGTTGTTCTTCTCCTTAATGCAGAGATAAAAGCTGGTTTTCCCCTTGAGCCTCTTGCTTGTTGTTAGGATCTGGCAGGTATGTGTCCCTTCGGTGTAACGCATCGAGCCATGAAACTTCTGTTTCATGTTGCCAGCCTCACCCATGGGGTAGCCATCTTCTGAAGAGGTGGGAGGAGAAGCTAGAAACTTTCTGGCCCATGCGCTTATGAGAACTTGGTTTCAAGCAATACATTGGAATTTATGGCCCTTGGTCCTGGGTGGGCAGCTGGTTGCAGCGGGCTACCACTCTGTCAGGCCTCCGGTCTCCATCCTGCGAGCACCTTGCTGTGTTTGCCCTTGCCCCCAGGCAGAGTGGAGTGAGTGGCCATCCTCCCTGCTTCTGGTCTTTTTGAAGCCAACTGCGCTGCCTTGCTCTGGCTGCAGGTCCAGCCGTGGCAGTGGTGTTCCCAAACAGCACATCTGACAGACATCTTCAGGTCCAGGCTTTCAAGAGCGTGAGGGTGGTCCTGGGCAGCTGGGTGGTGGAGGGAAGGGACCATCCTTCCTGGAGGGGAGGATGCTGGGAGGGGCCGGCACTCAGCCTCTGGCTTATCTGACTGTCGAGCTCTGCCTCTCTCGTTTGTTCATGTTGAAACGCACTATTTATAAACTTGCTTTTCCTGGCGAAACTCCCAGCCCTATGGGGGAACCATGTGAATCCCTCCAGTCTGCGCTGTGCCGTAGGATGGCTGCCTGGGTGCCAACCCCAGAACTTCAGCCGGGGGCTCTTTGCCGACCCTCTTGTACACTCTGGCATTAGGCAGCTGCCTGCTGGTACTGGCAAAAGATGCACTAATGCTGGCGGTGGGTGAGACAGCCGCTGTTTGTGCCCCCACCCCATGCTGGAGAGCAGAACCAGCTCCCCGTTCTCTCCTCGCTCCATCCTCTTCCTGGCGCTTTGCCAGCATTCTTGGTACGGGGGGTACTGGGCAGTGCTGCCAGCCCTGCGGCGGGCGTGTGGGCAGGCAGGGAGGGGGCTGGTGCAGGCGGGAGCATCAGGCTGGCTGCGGGAGTGCTCGGCGACATGGAGCTGACGCTGCCTTACTTGGGGAAAGGTCCTGGTGAGCGCATCTGTCGCATGAGAGATGGAGTTGTTAGAGCTAAAAAGGGAACCACAGGTTGTTTTGGGAGCACCTGGCAGCATTTAGTGGGAGCAGCCGATTGCAAATTAAAATAAATAACTGAAAGCGTACAGAAACGCAGCACCAGGGCCGCATGCGGAGGGAGGGGACATGTTTTGATCTCTGCTCCAGTCCCAACAACACATGTGTCAGGGTGTGTGCCTGTGTCCCTCCTCAAGTCCTGCAGCAGAGCACATTAGATTTTCCACAGGGATGCAAGCAGGGAGATTATGGGGTTGCCTTGCTGGTGTTGGGTCAGAGGGGATTGGGTGCTGCCAGTCCTCATGTGCTGCACCGTGGGGATGCCCTGGCTTCCTCCGATGCAGTGTGGGGGACTTTAGCGGTCATTTGTAGCCACTTCTGCATCCCTGCTGCTTCTCCCGCAGGCTGGACTGCCTGCGCCCCTGGGGCTGTGCTGGCATTTCCCGGGGCAGAGGGATGGGAGGGAGGGGGGAAACTTTCATGGAAACAGGTGACCTGTGCCCGCTTGGTAGTGAGAATAGGGGTTGCCATGGAAACAGCTTCTCCAAATAGCATCCTTCATCCCACCCCCAGCGCCCGGCGAGACAGAGATTTGCTTTATTTATTTATTTCACGCTGTGCTTGCTGCACTGTTAAAGAGAGCCAGGGTTCAGGCCTGCCAAGTGCAGGGGTCCCCCTGCTGCCCTCCCATCCCGGCAGCCACAGGAGGAAGGGAGTGGGATGGCAAAAGCCAGGGGACACGAAAGGGGGCTCAGTGGCAGAGTTGAAATGCTGGCTCTCGTGGAGAGAGGGAATTAACTGAAGTGGAGGAAGGATGGCATGGCTGCCTTGTCACAGAACGGAGGTGTGAGAGAGCAGGGGATGGAGAGAGAGGGAGATGGAGGGGGCAAGGAGAGGGGTGGAAGGTGGGAAGGGAGGGTGGAGAAAGCTTTGGAGATGTTGAAAAATAAGGGAGGGGAATGGAAGGAGAAGGGGACTGGAGGGGATGTGTGGGGTGAAGGAGCTGAGGGTTTGTGGACTGGCTGAAGGAGCAGGACTGGGAGAGGTGGTGGGGAAGTCTGTGGCAGAGCTGGATGGCCTGCCAGTGCCCTTCTTGCTGTGTCCCCTGATGTTAACTGTTTGGGATGTTGGACATCCTTCTGCTAGGATGACAGGGTGGCAGCAACAGTGGCTTGCTGGCTAGACTCGCCTTTGGAGAAGCCCAGGAGAGCCTGCTGGCTCATTGCTGTGAGCATGGGTTATTTAAGGCATAGGCTGGGGTTATTCAGTGTCCCTCGAAAGCATTTCTTCCGTAAGGTGCTCCATAAGGTCAAGAAAGACATGGCTTGCTCCTGTTTACAGCCAGGGAAACATGTTATTCCTTTGGCCACTAGCTTGGAGTGAGCTTTGCTCCCCTTGTCAGCTGTGGCAGTATATGATGCAATCACCTCTTGCCTCTCTCTTTGATAAGCTGAATATACAGATGTTATAAAGTCTGACATATTTTCAGATATTAGTTCCTGGGTCCTTTTTTGGACCTGTTTTCAGTGTAGAAAGTTATCCGACTTGTTAATAGCACAAATGGGTGCTTTGTTTCAGCAATGGTCTTATTCCTGTGGTGCACAGATCTCCAGTGGAGATATTGTCCCGTGCTGCGGGACGTCCCCACCCCCCCAGCATGGGTTTGTTCTGAGCCAGCTAACAATAACTTCAAACAAATGCCACTGTCCTTTCATGGAGTTGTAGTTTCTGGATTAAAAATGGAAAATGATACCCAGTCCTATGTCTCCTCTGAGTTTGGATGGATGACACGGGTGCTGGTTTGTTTATTGGTCAAACCCACAATCCCCCAAAAATAAATCATGTTTGCCAACAGGATCTGACAGCTGTAAATACATGTTGGTTGACGTTAATTATACCAATTTCCTTTGCTTCCTGGTGATCTGGTCCGATTGCAGCCATCCATTTGTTTTGTCTTTGCCTGGCCAGCCTGCACTTACCCAAGTCAGCTCTTTGCCCATTGGACCATTGGCAGGTACAGGCTGCTCACTCTGCCGGGACTTTCTAGCATCTCCAGCTACCCAGATGTCACCCTCTGACATGCGGACAGCTTGTCAGCCGGGACGTCAGCATGTTTTACATGTGTGTTATCTGGACCTGTGAGCCGTATGTTATATCTTCCCATGGAAGAGCAAACATTTCATCTGCACCCTCTGCCTGTGCTGGCTGGCTTTGTCCTCAGTCCCTTCCAGGAACACTGCCTGAGTGTTCCTCCTCCTCAGTGCTGCTGCCGAGGTTTACCCCGGCTGACACGTCGGGTATCTGTGCCATCCCTCAGACTCTCCTCCCCTACCTAGCACTCCGAACGGCTTCTTAACGTGAGCAGCTGTCTGTCTGTAGGGAACCCACGCGTGGTCCTTCACGGCAGCTAAGCCTGGGTGCTCAGCGCTATTGTGAGTATGGCTGCACCTTGTCTATCCCCTCCTGCTCCCCTGACTGCCTTTCCATGGCTGCTGGCTTCGCCCAGATCTGTTGACATTGCTTTTCTCCCAGTTGCTCTAAATGGAGGTCTGTGGAGCTGTGTTCCCATCCCAGACAGTTTGTGTTAAGGGCGGAACCATGGAGTGATCTTGTTCTTGGCTGTGTCGGGGGGACTGAGGTTGGAGGTTGACAGCTGGTAAAACGCTTGGAAAGAGGGCTCAGTTATTGGGAGGCTTTCCTGCTTAAATTCTTTCAGATGGCTGACTTTGTTTGTTTGTTTCGGGCTCTGTGAATGAAGCAGCACGGGCTGCAGTCTGCACGTGTGGGACAGGTGCACAGGAGACCTGATTGCGGCAGCAGCTCCAGCTGATCCGCTCCCACCTGAGGCTTTCGTCTGGGGGTCTAGGACGTGCTTTGTGGGCTGACACTGTATGTACCAGCACAGCGTCCCTCCTTCCTCTGGCTGCTGGCCAGCCCATGCTCTGGTAGGGCAGGGCTGGACTTGAGCTCTAGGTGTTGGGACATTGGTTTGCAGCTGTTGAAGACAGCACTCCTCTGTGCTGGTGGGGATGTGGAAGGGGTAATGTCACTTGTGACCAGAGGAGCCTCTTGCCATGCCTGGCTGTCCTCGCTGAGGCAGCTGGGTCTTTATGATGCTGAGTGAACTGTGCCACCACCAGGTCATTGTCTTCATCGTATGGGCCTGGGGTGTTTCTCTCTCTTCTCCTTTGCGCTGTCATGCACCTTCTCAGCACCAGGGTTTTGGTCTATGTAAGTGGCATTATTTTTGGTCTGTCCCTTTGCCCTTCCCAGCTGCTTCGCTGGTCTGACCAGAGAGTCTTAATCTGGCTGTGGATCTTTCCGGGAGGACTCAGCCCTCTCTGCCAGTGCTGTTCCTCAGCTATAGCTTTGCTTGTCCTCAGGAACTCCTTTGGTCTCCTGCAAGCTCTGGAAACCACGGGCTGAAGACAGTGCCTGAGGTGGAGCCCTTTGCTGAGCCAAGGCCACTCGGAGATGCATATCCATCTCCCCAGGGAAGATGAGGAGCAGGATACTTTTATCCAGAGTTTACCTTTATCCACCACCAACTGGGGACTTTGCTGCCCTCAATGTCTCATCCTGTAGACTCATCCAGATGGCTTTCTCCCTCCTTGCATCAGTGGGTCACGCTGCAGAACATGCCTGGGGCTTTCTGGGAGACAGAGCTCTTCATCCTCTTTTTCTGTTCCTGTGCCCCAAGCTGACTGTGGGGATTGGTTTGTTGATGCCTTGAGAGAGGTTTGGGGTGCTGGGGAAGAGAGGTGGGACAGCCCTTGGCTACCTGGGTAGGTGGGATGGCCTTCACTTTAAGTCCATGTGCACTTGGATCCGTGTGTCTGTAGGGTTCCCAGGAAGAGAAGATTATCTGATGCTGCTGTTAAGCGATCCTCATGCATCAAATAAAAATGGGGGGGTGGCCCTTGAATGTCATAGAGGATTTGATGTGTCTAACTCATACTGATGGCAGAGACAAGACCAGAGCTGACAGCGTGACAGGCTGCTGGGCCCTGGGCTGGCAGGGCTTGGAGCCAGTGTACAGACTCTGGGGGCGTGTTTTGGGCACCCTTGCACGTGTCTGCACGGATCCCAAGCTGGGCTATAGCTCGAGTCACGGGTGACTTGTGCACTGCAGATGGGCCTCGCTAACGCTTGGTGCCTGCTGGTCGTGTACCTGCGGGCTTCAGCAGCAATGGTGGCAGGTTGGGGCTGTCCCCAGTGGTTGTCGCTTAGATACCAGTCTGTGGCTGCATCCACACTGGAGGTAACACCTCCAGTGGGTAGTACTTGGTTGGAGTGGGGAGGTGGCTGATGATGGGAAACCCTGGGGAGGTGTGGGTGCTTGGCGGTCTGTGCAGACAGACTCTGTGCCGATTGTTCTGGCTTGTTTTATCCTACAGCCAAGGAAGGCCTCAACAGTATTGCCTTTGGCGCCTGTCACTCGTATCCATACTGCATAGTGGTATGTAGTAGTAGTGCTACATAGTAGATTGGGTCTCTCTTCTCCTTTAGGACTCCAGTTGGGCTGGGGATATGTTGCATATTTGCCGTCTGCTCCTCCAAAAGGGCAGTGGAGCATATCCTGGTGCTTGCAGCATCTCCCTGCAGCCCAGGAAACCGAGGCACAGGGATTGTCTCATCCAGCCTGCCATGTGCTGCTGAGGTCTTCCACTGCTGCTCGTAGCCATAGGAAAAGAAGAAGGGAGAGTAGAAGGGGGCAATGTCAGAGAGAGGGCTTTGGGTGGCCCCTTGGGGGCTGGTGGGCAGGTAGTGGTGCACGTTGAGTCTATCACGCTCTCTCCTCTCACCTAGGCTTTATATGCACCCTGTTTCTTCTGCCGGCAAGAGATGATGTAAGTAGATGAGATTTTGGTTTTGTCTTATTTTAGCAGAAGATAGTTTAAGGATGGGGTTCCCAGTGAGCTACAAGTCTCTCCCTACCCACCACTGGTTCGCCCCCAGCCTGGCTGACGTTGAGGATGAGCGCTGGAGTATCTTGGCCAGCAGTGCAGGAGGACGCTCTGGGCTGGTGTGTGCTCTCTGCCAGGAGCCAGTGAAGCTCCTGGTCTTGGGCTGGTCAGGACGAGTGGATGAGGGGTGGGCACCACAGTGCTCCAACCTGAGCCCCTCCAGAAGGTGACATGCAACTGCAGGAACTGGAGAGGGACCCCGAGGTGTTGCCCTTCGTGGGGACATTCATCTCCTGCTGACCTGTACTGACAGCTGGTTTTCAGCAGCCTCTCCAGCAAGGCTGCCCGCTCGCTGCTGGTTGGCAACCCCCAGCTGCATGTCACATCACATCAGTTTGCACATTCACAGTGACATTTATTTATTAAATATTTTTAGTGACAGAACTCTCCAAAGAAGTTTCAGTCCTGCGAACATGAGTGACCTCGCCTTCACCAGTGCGTGGGGGAGTAGGCAGGGGAGGGGGCAGAATGCCCATGAGGTCAGTCTGGGAGCAGAGCCAGGTGGCAGGGTTTGTGGTGGGCAATGTCGTTTAATGCCAGAGGGACCTTTGGACCCGGCTTGGGGTTGGCTCATGCAGCGGAGCGGGTCCGTTTAACCTGTGTCTGCAGGGAAATGTGCTCCTCCTGCGCCACTAATGGAACATATGGGGATCCAGCGCTCTGCGTCACATCTCCTGCCACTCTCAGCAGGCATCCCCACTTTCCCACTTCTCCAGAAGGAATTTGGCAGCCCCAGGCCACTACTGATCTGCTGCCAGTTTTTCCTTGTGAGCGGGCGGGTGAGCAGTGACTTGGCGCTGGCTGTGCTGCTTGTTCAGAGCTGGGCACTGCCCCTCCAGAGCCGGCATGGTGACGCGGGCTGGGCCTACCGGTGTTCTGGCTGCCCAGCGCTGTACCTGCTGCTCTGCTGCCTCATGCTTGCAGGTGCCTTTCGTCTTGCAAGTGCAAGCAGGCAACTTCTGTTTCGGCTTTGCTGTTTGGTTCCACGGGGGCAGGTGTAAAACTGCAGCTCTGGTGGCATTGCTGCTTTGAGCAGAAAAGAGGTTTTCTGGCCAGCTTTGAGCTCCAGTAGTTACAAAGGCTCCTTCCCTGCCTCTGCAGCTTGTCTTGTGAAATCAACTGTCTTTTCTCCAGCTTTTTGTTGACTCCATGCAAACGTCTGCCCCAGCAGCAGGCAGAGGAATCCCGGTCCCAGGGAAAGCAGCTGGTATGGGATGTAGGCTTCTGGGTGCCATGAACCCTCCAGTTCTAATTGATCACAGAATGGGAACAGCCCAGGGTGGAAGGGACCTGGAAAGATCATCTGGTCCAACCTTTCGTGGGAAAAGAGAGCCTGGATGAGGTTATCTCAAATGCAATTGCATCTTGAAAGCTTCCAGCAATGAGGACTCACCATGTCTCTGGGGAGGTTCTTGTAGCTGGCGGCCTAGCCCTGGCTCTCTCCCACTGTGGGTGCTTTCCTGTGATGTCCAATATTTTCATCCTGTTACCATCCTAGCTCCTTTTTCAGGAGCATTTCCAAAGGCAGCTCCTGGAAGGAGAGCAAACTTCAAGAGCCTGCCTTCCCATATATGCCAAACCGTACGGGCATCCCTGTGCTGCCTGTCAGCCGGTGGTCCTGCTGGGGGGTCTGTTTGGCCCAGGAGGGAGCACCTGGCCACCGCTTTGGAAAGCTGGGGGTCAGAGCCTCGTCACGACTTGCCCAGCCTTGCAAAAATGTTGCAGAGATGAATCTGTTCAGACACAAAGATTTGCTCCCCCTTTGCCTTTGCAGCAAGGATTAATGATCATGGAGGAAGCTGGGGATGTTTCGTACGGCTGTCCAAGGGAGAGAAAGAACCAAAACGGTTTGCCTTGGGCAAGGAGGGGGAGTAAAATACTACAGTGCTTTTCTGTCAGATCTCTTTATCGACTCAATCTGTACGTGTACTCTCCCCAGATGTATTTATAGAGAATCCCAGAGGATGCAGTCAGCTCGAAAGGTTTTCTTTGTCAGGCGTTGCAGATGGGTCCAGCTCTCTCAAGCAGCGACACTGTCCCAAATATTAGGGTCTTCCCTCCTTGCCAGCTAGTCAATTAATTTGAAGGTGAGATTGAGCTGCCTCTCTGCAATTATTTTAACAAGGTCCTAATGAGTTTTTTCTGGGCTGGTTCATCCCCGTAGCCCTGCAAGCCAGACCTTGCCAGCTGTGCCAGGCTTGAGAAACAGCAAAATGAACCTGATCAAATGTGAAACAGCTTCTTAGAAATACTGCTCTTTTCCAACAGACGCTGCTGGCCCACTTTCCCTGGCTGTGAAGCTCCTGCTTTGAAACCTGTGGAGCAGGGAGATAATACATATGAAAGCAGTGGCATTTTTACCTTCAGAAAAGGGACCATTGTGCTATGACTAACTTGCTTTTTTTCCATGCTAGTTAGGTATAAAATGTAGGAAAGGCCCCACTTCAGGGAGGGTAGGAGAAAGAAAACATTTCTCTGCTGCACCGAGTCAAAATATGGATGGATGAGTTGTGAGGTTGGGTGGTGATCAGATCACAGGGATGAAAGAACAAAATCGGTTCTTGCTCATTCCCGTGCCCAGAGCTTACGCGTGAGAGGCATGGCGTGAGCTTTGGGGCCCCACTGGTGCGCTGGTGGCTGAGCCCGGCTGTCTGCTCTGAAGCAGAGGGTCATTCTGAAAGTCTCTTGGGGTCTCCTCCATCGACAGGGATATATATATATATATGTGCAAGTATGTATCAGCTGCTGCCCTTTGGATGCTGTTTGAGTTGGTGCTACTGCATGCTGGTGGCCTTGGGCAGAGGCAGTGGGCTGGTCTGCAGAGCCACTCACATCTTGGGAGGCTTTCACGGGCTCAGCGTGTGCTTTTCCTCCGTTTGTGCTGTTGCCTGGTGGCTATCACTCTGCCTGCACCCATAGGGACTCACAGCCTTTGTGGAGCGGGTGCAAGGTATGGAGAGGTGAAATGGTTTGGTGCAGACCTATGTACAACCAGTACATCCCATCCTGCTCTGAGGAGCAAACAACTGGTGCTGTTCTCAGGCTGTCCTGACAGGCTGCTGAAAATTGTGCTGCCAAATCCTGGCCTTCTTGAATTCCTCTGGATTTGCCAGGACCAGGTTCATCTTTGTGGTTTCCAGCTGTCTTTGCTGTTGCAGGGCTCTGGAGCAGCTTCCAGCCTGTCCATGAGCTCCTTAAAAGAGAAGGGTCAGGCTGTGCTTAATTCTTGGCCTGCAGGCTTTTGGAGAGTGCCTGAGAGCCCTTAGCTCCAGGATTCCTTTTGTCCCATCTCTTTTCCAGCATGTGACAACTTATTCCAGCCTCTCTGCTTCAGCCAAACTGGGGGAAAAAAAGAGCCTTTGATAGAAATATTGGCAGTTTGGAACTCAGCATCCGCGCCTGGAGCTGGCAGGGATGACTCCAGGTTAGAACTGCCCAAGGCAGCTGGTAGAGGTCTGCAGCCTGGCAGGGATGTCCAGGCTCCTGTGCTGCTTCCCCTGCTCCACCCCAGGTGAGTGGCAAGCTGTGGCGAGCCTCTTTGCCTTCGTGGTCTTTGCCAGTGGGCTGGGTGGGTAGGCATCTGGCACCTCTCCTCTTCACCCAAGCTAGAAAAGTCATTTGTTCGCTTGCTGTCAGACCCCAGCAGGCGGAGGAGGCAGTGGCTCCCTGGGGAGCGGCTCAGGGATGAGTCAGTGCTTGTCCTCTGTCACCCTTCAGCTGACTTCTCTCAGGATCCTTTCTGCAGTGTCTGGCATTGGTAGGAGACTGAAGGTACCTGCTGCCCTCAAGAGTGGATCAGCACCTGATGGACCAGTGCCTGCGGGTGTGCCAAGGCAGCATCCCATCTCTTTGTCCCCAACCGACCCACCGTTTGCCTTTCCTGGGTTCCTCAATGTGCTGGTGAGCACGAGGAGGTGTAGGCTCATGCCTGGCTTGAGCAGATGCATTTCTGCTGGGTTTGGTGGATATTTGTTCTCCCGTAGGTGGGGTGCCTCTTCCCTTCCAGAGCTGGCAGGAGGGCTGAGGCTGTAATGTGAAAAAAGATGTGTCTCCAGCATGGAGGAGAGGAACAAACCTGCCTCAGAGGGGAAGTGATGATGGTCAGTCACCTCTCCTTCTAGATAGCAGAGAAAAACTAGAAAGAGGTTCCTATGCTGACTTGGAGCAGAGCCTAGGTACAGCTTTTGGGACAGGATCGGATTCCTATGGCCTCCATGTCCACTTGCTCCGAAGCTCACCTCTTAGTGGGGTTCAAAATACGGATCTCATGGCCTGTGTGCAGAGGGGGAGCTGGGGAAGGCTTTTGGAGGCAGTCAGGATTGTGAGAACATGCCCAGTTGCAGCAAAACAGAGACACTGGGACCGCAAAAAAGAGTCACTGGTGGGGCTTGGGGTGTGCTTGTCTCCCAGGCCACCGATCTCTGGATTTTGCATCTCTACATTTTACAGTGCTGTATTCCTCCTAAAGCTCAGCAAGGCTCTGCAGGTCTGAGGCTGAGCTCCAAATTAAATGACACTGAACGGTGCGGCTTTACATTTCAAAGGGTCTGAGGGAGCGGAAGGATGCCTGGCAGTTTCTGGTGCTATGGAGTAATGGGGATGTTTTTTTTTTTTTTTTTTTTTTTTTTTTGGTTGGATGGCTGGTACTATGACCGCTGAGTGCTCGTTCCACAGCCAGGCAGCGTTACCTGTTCATCCACTGCTAATGTGAAGAATTGTAACGACCCTGGGCGGATGAAGGGGGGTGATGGAGCCAAGTGCAGCAGGGAGAGCAGGTTAGTAACTGCTCTGCATCCCTGACTCTGTCTGCTTATCACAGCAATAACTTGTGGGTGGGCACGTGTTCGCATCACAGGTCCCCTAGAAACTTTTGCTTCTGACCCCGGCTTCCACACATCACCAACCAGAAGATCTCCTGGTCTTTTTAAATCTGCTACCATGTCCATTTCCCTTATCTTCACAGCTCTGCAGGGTGGATCCTAAGGAAAAAGTGCTGCTTGAAGGTCAAGGACAGACTTTTAAGGCAACTGGGAGAGTGGTCGGTCTGGGATTTCTCATCCCAGTGCGGTGCTGGAGGCTGTTGCCTTTCAGATGAAACACAAAGCAGTGTCCTGGCCCTGGGGGGGATGAAGAAGGTGCGCTGTGCCTGTTCACAGAGCGAGCCTGTCCACAGCTGCCTGCAGGCTTCATGCGTTTGCTGGTGGGCTCTGTTCCCACTCCATGGGGTAAGGCACCCTGGGAAGGCTGGAGGGAAGGAAACTGTGGCCTTGTTCCCACTGTGGACACTGGCATTTTCTCCCTGCCACTGGATGGCCAATTACAGTCAGCTGCTCCTCTGGGTTTTGTTTCTGCCAGGAGCTGATGGCAGCTCCTTGATGTGCTGAAAGGTAGATATCCATCATCTGCTGTGGCCAGCTGCTCTTCTTTTCACGCTGTGTGGATTCACAGCTTGGGGTAACGTCCGCCCAGCAGTACGGTAACCAGACTGTGAGTTGGCAAAAGCTTATCAAGAGGTCAGTGTCAGAGAAAGACTTGCTCCGGTACTTCTTTGCCAAGCGGTCCAGGCTCTGATGACTGCAGCACCTGCCTGATGCTGTGGGCTCACAGCAGAGGAGTGCAGCCATCGGCTCCTCTCTGTTCTTGCACCTTCCTCCTCTTTTCTCACATGCATCTCCGGGTGCCACGTTCACTCGTCCCTCCCTTGCTTGGTTCCTGCCTCCCCAAGAAGCCCTTGTCTGCATCGCCTACCTGCAAAGCTGTGTCTCGGGTGGAAGCTACTCTGGGGCCCATAGCATTAGACCAGCATCCAAACCCCTCCTCTCATGCTTGCCTGGACCCAGCAGCCTTTCTGGGATGGGGCTGCAGCAGTGCAGAGCAGAGTCTGCTCCCTGCCCACGATGAGCTGCAGCTGCTTGGGGAAGGGGGGATGGGGATAGAGGTGCAGAGATGCTTCCTCAAACGTCCTCCCCATCCTCCAGGTACCCAGAGCTTGAGGGAGGGCACCACAGTGCTGGGAAGAGGAGGAGTGTCCTCCAGGTTTCTGCAGGCACTGATGAGGATCTGGGGCAGCTTTGGTGGCTGCGGTGTCTGCTGATGTACAGCCATCAATGATGTTACGCAGGTGTGCAGATGGTCTGGGGTACCTGGGAGAGTGGAGCAGTGGTGGAGAACGGGGAGGTGTCTCCCCAGCAGGGAAAGACCTGGAAAGCTGAAGAGCACGGCGGGTATCCTGAGCTTTCCTCGCTCATGCAGCACCTCTGGGAGTGTACAGGACCTGGAAAGCTGCAGGGCAGAAGGGCAGAGTCAGGCTGGGCTCTGTCCTTGCCTAACTCACTTTGGTTTAATCTCTTGATTGATCTGCACAGTCAAACTCACGATCCTGTGCCGGCAGAAGAGCAGTTGCCAGACTGCAAAGGTGGCTGGAAGCAGCTGTTCCCCTCCCCTGCTGCCTCGGTTGCTGCAGAAGAGCCTGGCTTTGGAGGCGCTCGCTTGTGTCCCTGCCGGCACCACGGGCCATCACCTCCCCACGTGCCCGGCACACTGCAGTGGCACACTTGGCAGGCGCTCTCCTCTCCAGACCGAGGTAATGAGTCCCCCAGGACCCTGTGCCAGGGTCCCTGGCAGTCCGAGGAGGAGGAAAGGGTGAGAGCTGCCAGGGAAAGGCAAGCACCCAGCCCCACCTCGCCTCCCCTGCCTGCACCGGGCTGGTGGCTGAAGAGGTGGGTCAGCACGTGCAGCACCGAAATGGTGTGCCCTGGCTTGAGGACGTCTGGAGCTGTCCTGAGGTCCCCGGTGCCCCTCGTTTGCCTCTGCCTGCATTTCCACCTCCTCCTGAGTTGCAGGCAGTCTGCTCGTCTTTTTGCCTTTTGCTTTCTACCCGCCAGCGCTGCTTGTTTGCACTGGGGATTTCCTCCGGCGAGAAGTTACCGCTGGTGGCATGTGGTGGCTGGAGGCTCTGGGGGCTTCATTACCCAAACTCGCTGGCAGCACTCATCATCACTCTGGGGCTTGTGAGGGTCACTGGCTCTTTGCCGTTTGCCTCACAGGATTGCTGGGTTGTTGGGATGGGGCTGCAAGCTCTTGGACATGGGGGTTTGAAAGCAGTTTTGCTGGAAGGAAAACATCTCTTGTTTGTTTATAGAAATTCAGAAAGGAGCTTGTCCGGGGCTCTGGCTTGCTTTTAAAACACAGGGACATCTGTCCCCGGGACAAGGGAAGAAGCAGGAGGAGCAGTGAACTGAGGGTGAGCTGTGGCCCAGGGGCAAGTGTCCTGCAGCAGTGGGCTCAATAGGATCCCTGGCACCCAAGGTAAGCCTGGGCCTCCTCGAGCAGGAGGTCAAATGGTCCTTCTCTACTGTTGGCGGCACTTAGCTGGTAGCTTAGAAGATCCTCCTGTCCTGGAAACTTGCTTTCTGCTGTCAAATTTGCTGATGTGCTGTACTGGCGACAGGCTGGTGGACATCACAGTTCTCTTATCCGTTCCTCCTCAGCAAACCAGGCTGAAACCCGCTCAGTCTTGCTCTTTGGTGGTCTTCCTTGCCTTCTAAATGAGGCTGAAAAGCCCGATGTTAATCCCTGTCACTGGGAAGGGAAGGACTATTTGGTGTAGGAATGGGGCCGTTGTGTCCAGGCTCTGCTCTGGGCTGCCAGGGGCTTTATCTGTGCAGGTTCAGCAAGGTTAGGTTCTGCAGCTTCCCTCTTCAGCTTTCTCGCCTGTGAAGGAATGGTGTGAGGCTGAGCTTAGCTCATCGTGGAATATATTCCATGAAGCCTGGGAGCCGGAGGCGTTGCAAAAAGACAAGGTTGTTCAAGGAGGTAGGAAGGAACTGGGGGGTATTTATTCCACTGCGCCACTTTCTTCCCAGGGGCATTAATGTGACACATGTCCTGAGTTTGCCCTGGTGACAAACAAGCTGTGGAAGAGCAGCTGGAGATGTTTGCAATCCCAAGAGGATAGCTTGTGGAGATAGAGAACAAAAGGAAAGGGGTGAGATTTGGTGGAGATGGCCCAGACCTTGGCTTGGGAGACAGAGAGCTGCCCCGTGCTGAGTCCCAGCGGGAGTTCGGGAGCTCCTGCTCCATCTCTGTTGATTTGGTTTTGCCACACAAGGGTTTCATCACAGGACCTGTTACGAGTGAGGGCATGCGTGGGAAGGCTGGGAACAAGGGTCTGATGGATGTCCCTGCTGCAGAAGGGCAAGTGCTCAAGCGAGTGGTGGCCCAGGAGATGAAGCCATCAAGGTGGGTTGGGAATGTCCACCTGGGTGAGGAGCCCCTGGGCTCTCAGCTGTGAGTTAGCCATGGAAGATGTTCTCTCACCACAAGAAACAACCTATTGCTGGGTGTCTCAGGGCGGGTTGTACTTGAGGTGGGAGGCTGCAGTCTGGTGGGCTACCTGGCCAAGGCAGGATGGGCAGGAGAATGTCTTGGGAGATGATTCCTTTCCTCAAAGGTCATGCCTTGACAAGAGGCAGAGAAATTGCCACAGCTGCTGCTCCTGGCAGCCTCGCTGAGGCAATGGAGCAGGCAAAGCGATTTAGCATCGCTCTAGTCATCCGTGATGGCAGAGATCATTGCATCAACCTCTTCAGCTTTGCAATTAATGCTGAAAAAGCATCCTCTGAGGGCTGGAAGGAGAGCAGTGGTCCCTGGAGACCCCCGCTCCGAAGCAGAGGCAGCCCTCTCCAGCTGTGGTCCTCCTCCCCTGCACTCTCATCTGCCTCCTTTCATATGCGGCTGTTGACCCTCACGCTCCCATAGCGATGGAGTTCCTAGGGATGGGGACAATAACCTAGGACTGGTTCCTCAGGGGAGGAGAGATTGTGTGGATTTATGTGCATTTCTTCTCTTGTAATGAAAATCCAGTGTTTGAGCTTTCTGAGTGGCTAAAACCAAAGTCCCCTTTGGAAAGATTGTGTGCGGCAGTGATGGGGAAGGAGGAGAGGAAGGGATGTGGTTGGGGTCAGGTAAGAGGAGGAGTGTGAGAATGTGTAGTGGAGCCCTAGGAAGCTGGTGAGAACCATCTCCCCAGCTGGCTTTACTTACTCGTGGTGGGTACAGGAGCAAAGCAGAACCTGGGGACATGGAAAGCACTCAGTTTTTAAGAAAGTGATTTTATTTTTTTAATGCAAAAGTTTTCTTCACTTCTGAAACTCTCTGCTTCAGGACTAATTACTACCAAATAACTGTGACACCGGGGGGTCCCAAGCCCCATGAACTGTGTGTTTGCACCATCTGCTCCTTATTCTGCAGGTGACATTCCTGTAGTTGGGGGCAGCAAAATATGTCCCTGGGAAGCACACAGACTAGTGTACCTGAGCATGTCTGGGCTGCCAGCCTTGTCCGGGGCTTGTCCTTCCCCCATGCCGGGGGCTCTGGCTGACCCTGGCTGCTTTCTGAAAGGTTTTATCTCTCTGGGACTTGCTGCCTGCCTCATCTCCGAAGATGAGGGATGCTCCAGGATGTGCTACAGGATTTCTCCCACAGCTCAAGTGGGTACTGGAAGGGGAGGAGATCTGAAGCACATCTGTACCTGCATTGAGGCAGGGCTGGAGCTTCCTCCCTTTTGCTGGAGAGAAGGATGGGCAGAAATCTCCATCTCCATCCCTGGGAGGAAGAAAGAGTTCACGACTCAAAGCAGCTTCCAGCAGCGGTCTGGGAGCCTGTACCTGGTCCCCATCAGCCCTCTCAGGGCGCTGAGACCTTCTGTACCCACCCACCCACTGAAGCTTGTTCCTTCGCCTCTGGGTTTGTGCCTGACAGCTGCCTCTGCAGCTCCCGCGGTGCTGCCGGGGCGGGGGCAGCTGGGTGTTTTGGCCCCAGGAAGCGCAGGCAGGCAAGGCGTAAATTGCATGGTGGGCTGCTGTCGCCAAGGTGAAAATGAAAAACTCTCCCATCTATCAACCTGGTGTTTTGCGACTCCCATGGTCCAAATGCAGAGAGGATCTCGGGAGCTGATTTTTCGCCTGCCTGTCCCAAAACCACAATGCTGCTGCATCGGCAGGATGGGGACCTGTGTGGGAAGGGGGTGAAGCCGGTGCTGAGGGCAGGAAGGGATGTTGATGGGCGCAGGGGCTGCTAATTGCTAGGCACTGTATTTTGCTACTTGGAGGATTTGCTATCCTTTGGTGAGACTCTTATTTTCTGCTGCTGTAGTGCTGGTGGTGCTGCTTGTTTTTCCTGCTCGCTGATGGAAATGGCCTTTTTTTGATTGCAGTAATATCACCTTCTGTTTCTGAAACACCTCGCAGCCCGGAGGATTTGAAAGTGAAGTGCACGTGCGTGGGAGCAATCTCACCACCTCTGAAATGTGAGTTTCTCCAGGCTGGGAAGCAGCAGCTGTTTCGCAGCCCTCAGCAGCCTGGTGTTCGCGGCTGTGCCGTGTGCGGGAGCTGGCTCTGAGTGCCGGCTGTGCCTGGAGGCAGAGCCCACCCGCTCCACGTGCACCCTGCTTGAGCTGCAAGCTGAGATGTTGGGGTTTCCTTCATGCTTGACGTGTTACTGGTGGAAAGCACATCTTCCTGCCAGCAGTTTGTCCTCCCTTCTGCCCCAAGCCATCTCTTGGGCAGATGGTTCCTCCCCAGCCCCTGCCTGACTCCTGCCCCTTGGCCCAGGACACGCAGCCCCGGGCACCCCTGCTCTATCCCTGTCTCCCGTGGTTGGGCTGGGGCTCAGCAAGGAGGACCAGAATCACAGAATGGTTTGGGTGGGAAGGGACTTTCAAAGATCATCCAGTCCCTGCCATGGGCTGAGTTCTTCCATGGTGGGAGATGAAGCAGATCCAGTTGATGGCATTTGAATTCCTGACGAGTGACAAAACCGGTCCCTGCAGTGCCCTCACCTGCCTTCTGCTTCCCGACAGGCACCGAGGGGCATGGCAAGGCGTGAGCACCTCGCCACCTCCTTCCATTTCAGCATGATTCAGCTTGGGTTTTAATGACTGAGGTCACATCTCAGCTGCCTCGTTGTGTGTCCTATAGCCCTGGGACCACTCTCCTGCCCACCTGGGGAAACGAGGGCATCCCCTGGCTAGTAGGCCATGCACAAGCTGTTCGTGGGCAGGTGATAGAGTTTATTCCTTAACAGATGAGTGGGGAGAGGAAAATTTCTGCTGCCAGGGAGGTGCCACCTCCTGCTCCTGGGGAAGGTCTCCCAAAATGTTGGTTCTGTGTATAGTCCTTGTCGTTCTATGAGGCTGGGAGATGCTCGATTCCTAGAGGGATGAGGCTGACCTGGAGAGTTCTACAGGGAGGTGGGTGATTTGGAAGTAACCCAGGGGCAAAGACTGAGGAGGAGGATGTTATTTCACCTGGGAAGGAGGACTGCAACAGTCTTCCTCTGTGTAAAACCTTGTTCCACAGAAGATGGTGAACAGCACCCCACCGTGGCCCTGGGATGGGCCAGGAAGAAGTTGGCTTTGTGGGAAGCAGTGGGTCTGAGATAGCAGGAGGGTGCTGGAGCTGCTCTGTGTGTCAGGAGGTGGGCTCTGGATGCATTGGCCTTTGCTGTGTATGTGTAGCTCGACTGTATGGATTATGTGCAATAAATCCAATGTTTCAGATGCCCAGCAGAAGGTTCTGTATGGAAACAAGCCTTGTGTGCGGCACTGCTGCCTCCGTCTGTGCTGGCTGCAGGGAGAGTGGGCTCCCGGTGGAGGCTGAGAAGGGAGATGGGATGACATGACCTTGGAAAAGGACGGGTCCCCTTCCCTGCCCTACTTACTGGGTCCTGCTGTCCTGGCCAGAAGCTGTCACTGACACTGTCCGTGTCCCACTGTGCACCTCTTGCTGAGCTCCTCCGCCCGTGTGAGACTGCATTTGATTTGACTCGAGGGCTCTGCCTCGCGAGCTCCGTGTCCCCATTGCTGCTCCATCTGTTGGCTTAGCCGCACAGTTAGTGAGGGGCTTCCTCAGCTGCAGAGCGCAGTACTGCCTGTTGAGCGTCTCTGTTGCTTTGCTATGTTGTTGAGCCTTCACTAATTCACTCTCTGCTTACGCCTTTGCCTTTGGACTCTGCTGTCCAGTCTCTCTGGGTTACTCCTTTCCCTCGCAGCAGCCTCGCAGCGTTCCTCTCCGCTGGGATAATTCTAATCCCACTCTGTTCTATGCTGATGCCTGCCTCTTGGTTGCACTTTGCTGCATCCCTGCCTGTGCTCACCTGGCCTCTGCCTGCCTCCCCATCTCCTTCGGGTCAATCCCAAGGGTGATTTCCCTTGCATCCCCTTTGGGTGATCCTCTTATCATTTTTTTTGAATGATCTCCTTATCCATTTCTCATGTCCTTGCTCCTCACCTTGTCACCTCTGCCCTTTCTGCAAGTCTTTACGCAGCCTCAGCCCTTTGGTCCCAGCCCAGATAGGACAGCATTCCTGCCTCCCACTTCCCTGCTCCTTTTTGGGGATGTTGTCCTCTCCTGAGCCCGGCTGCTGGTGCTGAGCTCTGCAGAAGCCCCATGAGGAGCTGGGTTGCTCCAGGAAGAAGTGCAGAAGCAGGGGCCAGCTCACTAGCCTGGCTTGCAAATTGATTTGTACAGGCATAAATTGGGACCACCAGGCTCTGGTTTCCTTCCAGTTCCTTTTGAGGAAACCCCTGGATGAACTGGGACGAAGTCTAGTATTAAGCATCCCTGTAGCTGTCCGTAAGGAGGTGGGTGTTGGTATAGACGGTCAGTGTCTGGCCACTTCAGCATCATCCCACCAGCCTGGTCCACGGCCGTGGGCCTTGGCTGCAGAACACCTGGGCTTTTCTGGCTTCAGGGAGACAGAGCTCCTTCCCACCCTGGCAGGGTGGAGCATCCTCAACCCTCTTGTAGGATAGTCCATGAGTGTGAAGCAGTATTTGGCTCAAGAGCCAGTCCAAGACTCTGCTTTTCTTGCAGCTGTACATTTTTGTTCCTTAAAAAGCTATGGTTCCTACATTTTGTGTGTGTGGAGGGGGTGTTTGTGCTTTGAGGGAGTCACTACTATAGCTGTGTAATTGGAAGGGGAGTTGTAGCAGCCTAGATAAATTGTAGGGAGAGGGTATATCTTGGATCTGCTCTTTAGGGGTTCCTGGGTGGGCTTTGGGAAGTCAGCTTGGGTTGTCTTAGAGGCTGGATTGGAGCCCTGAGGTTTTAGACTTGTTAGAGACCTCGTATGAATTTAGTGACGGTCTCTTTGCTCTAAGATCCTTTGAGTTGTCCCTGTCTGCGTTAAGTGGTGGAGGGCCAGCTGGATACATCCAAAAAACCTGCGAATCTTGGAGATACCCATCTCTGGTATGTGTTGCAGAAACCTAAAGTAAGGAACCGAGCTGAAGATTGGCTGATGGGCTGGTGGTTGGCAGAGCAAGGGGCAGAGCAGTAGGGAGGCTTCTTGTTTGCCTTGTTGCTGAAAAAGCAGGAGTGATAGGAGCCGCCTCTGCTCTGCTGCTAAAAACAGCCTGGCTTGTTTTTATTTAATACGGTTTTGATCTGCGTGTGTTAGGGTTTTTCACCTGCCTGTGAGTGGGAACGCCAGGCTCCGAGCGCCTTGGAAGCCCGCCCTTGTCCCTGTGCGTCCCTGCAGCACAGGGCTCACAACTGTGGTTCCACTTTGGATGGAGGAGGGAATCTGCTGAAATTCAAGCTCGGAGGCGTTGGGATGGGACAAGTAAAGCTTCTGCTGGGGTTTGGTTTCTGCCACCATGGTGCTGCTGGGTAAACTGGGACTCTGCAGAGTCAGCTCCTGCAGGCTTTCCTGGAAAAACAGACCCAAAACCGGCTCACGTGGGGTTTTCTCCCGGTCATACTTCCCCAGCTCCATGCCAGCACAGAGGTGGCTCTCCGGGTGACAGTGCTGCCAGCACTGGGGAGAGGGCTGGTGTTGGCTTCCCTCTGTCGTGGATTCTGCCTGATGACGGCATTTGTCTGGGAAACAAATTATTCAAAATCTTTTTGGTCCATCCCCAGGGGTGAAGGGCATCAGGAACGAACAGGTCACAATTGATGTGTCCATAGAGCTTGTCCTTGGAGAGGGGCCAGTCCTGGCTTCAGAAAGCCCTGGAGGGATGGGGACCCTGCCCGAGGATGTCTGGGCAAGCCATGCCGGGGGAACATGGCAGGGAGGAGGATAACGATAGTTGGGGCAGGGAGGAGGAGGAGGATAATCGAGGTGCTTGCAGGGTTAAATAAAAGCTGTCAGCGATCTGAAAAGGGGAAAGAAAGAAAAAGGAAACCCGCTGAAGAGACACTCTCCCTTCTCACCCAACTTGCAATCAGCCGCCCCCTCTGCCAGTGAGCAGCCGGCGGGCGGGCGGGCAAGGAGGGGGTGGCAAGAGGGGTCCAGCTGCTCTTCGGACTGGCCCCGGCACCCCGAGAGTCCCTGCAGCCCCAGCTCAGCGTGGGCTGGGACACAGCTGGGGGGGACGTGCCCCCAGTCACTGGTCCCTGGTAGGCTGGGGGACTGAGGTCTTGAAGTGTGCTGCCGGGGAGGTATGGGGTGAGGAAGAGGAGGAGGGGGAGTAGTCTGAAATGCCAGGGATTCATCTCCCACTCCCCCTGCCCTCACTGTTCTGAAAGAAGCTGCTGGAGCTGTCGGCTCTGGATTATATTAATTAGTGGAGAAGTGCTACGCCTGCTCGTGGGGCTGTGCTGCCTGGAGGAGCCAGAGACTTGGCAGATCCATGCAAAGCAGCTGCCGGGCTCCCCAAAAACCCTCGCTCCAGCCCAAAATGAGCACACACCAACCAAGCCTGAGCCGAGGGAGCCTTGCCTCACCTGGGCTACAGCATCTCCTCCCAGAGCCCAGCCGGCTGCTTCCCCGAGGGCTGAACCCACTGTCCCTGCCACACAGGGGGCTGTTGTGATAGGGAAAGCAGCATTTTTGGGATGAGACCCACTGCTCCTCGCTCAGTTACCATGTCTGTGGGCAAAGCGGGTCAGTCTACAAGACTGCCAGGCTGTCCGGTCCAGATGGTGGGGGGCTGCCGGGGTGGGGAGGCAAGGGCACATCCCTGACCCGCGATCCCCTGCTGTCTTTCAGGAGAGGAAGCTGTGTGCCCACCCCCGGATTGAGATCTACAAGGAGGACCGCATCTACTTCGTGTGTCCCCTGGCCCGCCAAGGGGACTTCTATGTGCCTGAAATGAAAGAACTGGAGAGGAAGAGCAGGGCTGCTGCAGCTGAGGCCGAGGATGCCCAGACAGACATCACAGGTATCCGTGGTTTCCGCTCAGGCTCCATCTTTGATTGGCATCAGCCCTCCCAAAGGCGGGCGTCCTGATGTCCCTGGTGCTGTCACCTGAGCAGGCAGAGAGGGGTCAGCCTGCACCCACCCAGTGCTCAACCACTGAGTCTTGGCACACCTCTTCCCCTCACCCCAGGCTGACACAGGGTGTCACCCCCACGGTGTCACACCAGGCCTCAGGGAGCACCCGGGCACCCCCGTGGCATTGGGGCGATGGCCAAGCTGCCACTGAGCCACCAACCCACTGTTGTCAGAGCAGAGCTGAATCTTGCAGCTTTTGGTTGCAGCTGGGCTTGTTTTTCTCCTTGTCGTATACATCTTCCTTGATCTCATCTTCATCTGTTACATGTCGGGATTGCGAAGAGCTTAAATACCAGGTTGCTGTAGCTGGTGGTGGAGTTGCCCGATAGCATCTGCTCAGCAAGATCTATCGGAGCCTGGATGTATTCATGCAGGAAGGGACCACAATGGCTGTAGGCGCAGAACAGCAGTGCTATAGTAACCCGAAATGCTGGTTGCCATCACCGGCCCACATGCTTACGTGTCTGCGAGATGCAGGAGCCGGCTAGCTGAGCGTTCCTGGGCACTGGACGATACGGCCAAGCTGGCCACTGGTGGAGGCAGCCACCTCCTCCTGCCCCGCAGGTTGCCTGCGCTTGTGTAACGGGCATGAAAAAACCATGACAGCTCTCCTGGCTTCCCAGGGAGTTTGGTCATTTAATTTAAGACATCTTCAGGTTTGGGTTGCTTTAATTCTTAATCATGTGCAGCATAAAAGCAAGCCTGGGAATTGCTTTCTGCGAGCTCTGTCCATTTAGCGCGGCAGTGAAGAGTCTAATTGGAGCGGATTCCAGGCGCTCAGAGATCCTGTGTTTGCACTGTGCTCACTCAGCTCTTTGCCTTTTTGTCTGCCTTGTATCAGGGCAGCTGTATGGGCACTGGCCCGGGTGGGCTGAAGGTGCCCCGCAGCCGCTCCCTCCAGCACCTTCCCATGGTTGCCCCGTGGTTTTGGAGAGGGACAGCAGGACCCATGTGAGCAAAAGCGGCTTCAGGTTGGTGGCTCCAGCAGTGGCGTGTGCTCCTTGCTGCTCTGCTGAAGTGGTGCAGGGTCCCGCAGCACAGCCGGGGGATGCTTGATGCGACCACTGCCCCGTGCCCCGGCTGTCTCGGTGCTTTCCTTGGGACGTCACTGCTGGTGCTCCTATGGTGGGGGTTCCCCTGCCCTGCTGGAAGAAGGGCTGGGAAGGTTTTTCCAATTTTAGGTGACAAATGATGTTGAACTTTCTCATGTGGGAAACCCCTGCCGCAGGCTGGGCTCCCCGGCAGCAGCTCTCAGCAGCTCCTCTGCCAGCCCTCCCCTCCCTGCTGCAGAGATGAGCTTTTGTAGGTGTGAGTTGATGTGGTGTCAACTGCTGAGTCTGCACAAAACCAGACTAAAATAATAATAGCTGGGAGAGGACAGCCTTGCCTCTGGGACTGAAGAGTTGAGCTTGGATGTCGCGCTGTGATCACCGTCACCACTGGGCACAGCGGCGGAAGCAGGTCTGGCAGGGTGTCACATCCTTGCTCCAGCCGTGGGAGAGGGCCAGGGACGTGGCAGGCCTTCGTGTTGCTTGTGGCACTCCTGCCTGAGCATCTTGGAGGTCCCTGTGATCCCCTGAGTCCCCATGATGTTGCAGTGCCCTGGGCAGGCACAGCTGCTGTCACCTGGGGAGGGTGGCATCCTGAGGGGAGGTCTTGGGCTTGTGCAAAGGGAGATGGTGCCTGTGAGCATCCTTGTCCCACCACTGCTGACCTGGTGACACCGGGGGCTTGGTTTGCTGCCAGCAGCACTGCCCCAGCTGCAGCGGTTGAGCGACCATCAAGCTGCCCCTGGTTCAGCAGCAGGGGCAAAGTCAGGAGGCAAGGTGGGAGGGGGCAGCTGCTGTCCTTGGGCTCCACATTTCATTGCCAAAGTCCCACGTGGGTTTTCTGAGCCCCGGTGCAAGAAGAGATCCCACTGGAAGGGGCAGCCGGCAGATCTCCCCTCTGCCTGGCCACTCGCTGGAGACACCTTGAAGATGACACCTTATGGGTTGAGACTGGTCTTCCGTTCCCAGATATTTTTGATGCTGGGATCTGTGCAACCACCTCTGAGTTGCAGGAAGAGAAAGCCACAATCTCTTTTCCCATCTTTTGTTACTCCCTTCTTTCGGGGGTCGCTCAGGGAACGAGCTCAGCCTCACCGCAGCCCCTTCAACAAACGTGACAGCCACAAGATCTTCGTGACCCAGCAGATCCCAGGGTGTCTGTGCCAGCTTTCAAGCTTTCCTCTGTCGGCTGGAGGGTGGGCACAGCAGTGTCCTCATCTGTTTTACAGTGCAGTCCCACTTCAAACCCAGTTACGTGGATTTGGGTTATTTCTTGATCCAGCTCAGCTCTGCCAATATTTCAAGTGCTCCTTCCCCAGTGGAGGCTGGGGCAGTGCTGGGATGCTGCTGGGGCAGCGCTGGGATGCTCCTGGGGGGGTGGCAGAAGGTGGTGGTCACTGCCAGTGGCACTCTGCTCCTCTGGCTGTGCCTGAGCAGTGCAAATCCAGATGCGGGGCTTGGATACCCTGCAGCCTTGCAGGGTGAGCGGGGGGACAGGAGTGGTGCTGAGCCCCTTTTCCTCTCTGTGGGGCAGCTGAGGATGCTCTGCACAGCAGCCCTGGGTTCTCACCCCTCATGCACCTGCTGATGAAGCCTGCTCTTTCCCCCCCTCTCACAAAATGCCAAAATAACAGCAATGGGTGTGCTGTTTCAGAGCGAGCATCATGTTTAGCAATGCTCTGTGTGGACACAGCACTTTTCAATCATGGCTCACAAAACTCCCCGCCAGCGGCTGCATTACGCTTCCCTTGAATTAAAGACTTCCAGGAGTTCCCAGCGGAAGGCACTGCCGCTTCTCTCCCGTCGGTATGGCTGTTGCCAGCCATAACTGAGTGACTCCGATTTGCAATAACGGCTTGGATTTGTTTTCTTGAATCTCCTGACCTTGGAGCGCATCTGTCCGTTTTTAGGCTGTTGTCTGCTGTCCTCACTCCTGAACTCACCTGGCGAGGTGCTGGGTGCTCACGACTCTGAGCGAAGCCAGTGGCCGTATAGGCTGCAGGTCGTGGTGCAGGGTCTCTGCCTTCTGCCGCGGCAGTGTGAGGAGGGCAGGGTGCTGGCAGCTCTGCGGACGGACAGGCTCAGCACGCAAGGAAGGGGCCGGGGGCTGCAGCTGCCTTCACGCCAGTTCTATCCATTCTTCGCCATTGTCAGGGTCATCGGAAAGACAGGAAGAGTTTTTGGAAGGCGGCTGATGGGTCTCCAGGAGGCCAGTGTCAATCACAATTAGCTGTTTTGTGCTTAATTATTTTCCGGAGCTTTGGCATCAGCGTGGCGCTCAGTGTGCCCTCGCTCCCGGCTCACTCCCAGCCGCGCATTCTCCAGCGTGACCCCTCTGTGGTGCAGGGAAGGTGAAAGCAAACAAAAGCAGCCTCTTGACACGGACTTGCTGGCATGAGCACAGATGGTTTTGAAGCACGTGGCTCTGCTCGGAGTCTCAGGTGCTCATTTTCCTGGAGCTGAGTGTGCCCAGCAGCGTCCGGGTGCAAGCGATGGCATCCCCCGCTGAGCCCCAGTGCCGCGGGGGGGCACCTTCCCTGATGGGCTCTGCCTGGTCCCGCTCGCTTCCATCCTCCGCGGAGCCCTGCCTGCTCTGCCTGCCTGTACGGCCCGAGAAGGGGCTGAGCAGGCAGCTCCTGCCGTGCATCCCCCTGGGCTGCCCGCCCCAGCCCCTCTCCCGATGGCTCTGCGTGAGCTTCAGCAAGCCCCTCCTGGCAGAGCATTGATCTATTATTTAGTGACAGAGGTGATGAATATTTGATTGGATGGGGGGGAAAGAGAGGGCCTGGGTGCACCGAGAGGGCTGTGACTCTTGGGTGTCAGTGTCCTGCTGGTGTGACGCAGGAGAGTAGCCAGTTGTCCTTCCCGGGGGGTTTGGTGGTGCTGGTGCCTGGGGTGGCACAGGGCTGAGCTGCTGGGGGGGGGGGGGGTCAGCTCCCCACCAGGCTCATTAGCAGCATGGGGTAACTGGTTCCCATTGCACCTGTCCCTAGCTAGTCTCTAGTTCTTGGCTGCTTGGCTTCCCTTCTTCCTGGGTGGCCCATGCCTTTGGGGGGCTCCTTGAGACCCCGGTGGGGCTTCACCCCAGGCTGTGCCTCTTCTTCACAAATTAAAACTTCCCATGTTCCACATTCCTGCGGCGTGCAAGTGCAGTGGGATGGCTACACCGTTGTCGGGGGATCAGAGCAGGGGCACGGGTGGTTTCCACGGGATGGCTGGCACCTCGCTGCTCGCCAGAGGGAAAAGCCATGCTGGATCCGGGTGCTGGGCTGGCTCCCAGGGCAGGGACCCACCTTGGGAAGTGGGATGGAGGGGGTGGGCAGCGGCTCGCTGAGGGACTGAGCAAGGTGCCCAGGGCAGGGCACCCCGGCCAGGCTGAGCGGTTGCACTGGAGCAGCCCTGTCCTGCATGGAGGAGAGTGAGGCTGCTGAAACGGGCAAATTTGCCAGCTGAGGCTGCTCAAACATGATCAGAAGTGACAGAGTGGTGAAAAAGTGCCTGGCTGAAAGGGAACAGGACTGGATTTATTGTTGCCCTCAGAGCGGAGCAGAGGGAGGCGGCTGCCAGGGTGAGGACAGTGGTGTTTTCCCGCGGTGGTGGCTCGGAGCAGCGCGTCGGTCAGCTTCATCCCCATCTTCCCCTTCCTGAGCTGCTCCTCCTCTCCTCCAGAGCTCCTTTGCATTGTGCTGAGGGGTTACATAGAGGCTTCGCAGCCGAAATGGCCCCCAGCGTGACGCAGGAGGGGTGCTGCACAGGCAGGGCACGACTTGGGGGGGTCGAGATCCCTGGTCCCCTCTTGTCCCAGGTTCCAGAGGGACACGAGATGACCACAAATGACATAAGCTGTCATGAAGCCATGGTGGGAACATGTCCGTGACCAGGCCACCAGTTTGGCCAAATTGTACTGTGCACTCCCCTCCGTCCCCTGCAGCTCTCTGTCTTCCCGAAGGCTCCCCGCTGACCCACTGCCCTGCTGTGGTCCTGCCAGGTGGGATGGCACCTCCTGGCTTTCTGCCGCCCACTTGGCCGCTGCCATCCCCTTCACTGAGTGCCTTGCTGGCAGCGTGCAGAACATCCTTTTCAACTTAGAGTAAATGTAGTTTCCATGTTGAGGTGCTCCCTGATGCTGCAGCAAAGGCAGCATGTGCTGGTGGGCGACAGCTCTTCTCCTTTTCATGGGGAGGGTCAGTGGGCATCACTTGAGTGGGCTGCCGAGGGCTCAGCTCGTGACAGCTGCCGAAGGGGTTGCGTGCCACGGCTGAGGCGGGAGAGTGGAGGCTGGGGTGGTCTCCCCAGGTTCTTCTCCAGGCGCCCACCAGGCAGGATGAAGTGGCGGGATGTGGGTCTTGGCTGCTCCTCATCCTGCTGCTGCTGCTCAGTCCTCTCCAAACGGCCCTCGCTCAGCCGGCAGGACCGTGGGCTGGTGCCGCTCAGAAGGCAGAGGACTGTCATTTACAAGCAGTTCTGTTGGCAGCTGCCCAGGCTGGGAAGAAAAACATCAAAAAAAGGGATTTGGGAAGGAGAGTTCCCTCCCTGGTGGGTCTCATCCAGGAGATCGGTGGCTGCCGCACTACCGGTGGAGGGAGAGCTGCCCAGCCCCAGGCACCCTGGCCACTGGAGCCCAGGCAGGCTGGGGATGCCCGTGGGAGGCAGGAGCAGCCCCATCCCAGTGGCTGAGGATGGAGCCACACCAGCAGGAGCCAGCGTGAGGAGCAGGCTCTCCTCTCCCACCTGGGAGCCCCGCTGCAGTCATCACCGTCCTCTGTGCCACTTCCCGGCCCTGCTGGTGGCAAACCAGTGTCCTCCACCGGTACCACTGCCCAGCGGGGATCCTCCTGGTTTCCCTCACA
The DNA here is from genome assembly GCA_013400615.1 of Syrrhaptes paradoxus. NCBI lineage: Eukaryota > Metazoa > Chordata > Aves > Pterocliformes > Pteroclidae > Syrrhaptes > Syrrhaptes paradoxus. The sequence goes on along the minus strand of VZTO01023926.1, from coordinate 15,398 downwards.
GTCCAGGACATGATTCTGAGCAGGGGCGTCCGGCCCGGTGTGGCTGGTGGCCCAGGGAGCAGCTGAGCCCTTCAAGGGCTCGTGCAAGGCAGGCGGGGAGTGGGAAGGGCCGTGATGGAGGAGCCTGCCCAGTGTTTGCTGCCACTGTCAGAATTAACAATGTGGATCTGTGATGTCACAGTCAGTGACATAGATCTGTGATGTCATAATTAACCACGTGGATCTGTGATGTCGTAATTAACAATGATTAATGTTTTACAGGAGGGTTTTGTCTCCCGACTGGTTGCTCCGGCAACAGCACTGAGTTGCTGGTCTCAATCCAACACGCTCATCTCATTGTGGACTCCTTAATTGTGTTGTCGACTCCTTAATTGGGCTGTCGACTGAGCTAACGAGGCAGGGATCTGGGGAGGGGGTGGTGGGGTGAGGGGTCTGCCCAGGCAGGCAGGGGCAGCCCCTGGGGTGTGGGCTGGCAGCTGGGTGACGTGGAAAAGTGCCAATACAGCTGGGAAGGCTGCCCCTGTCTTCCCGCATCCCGCCTGCCGCCACCAGAGCTGACAGCAGTGAGGGGACCAAGGGCAGATGGTGGCCAGGCAGGGAGCGGGAGGGGGTTTTAGGGGTGCTGAAGGCAGCGTTGGGATGCCCTGGCTTGAGGCTGGACACACACCCACCTCTGACAGCCGCATATCGGAGGACCTGCCCGTGTGCCACCATGCCCTGGGGTGCTTGAGCAGTGCTGCAGCTCTCCATCACCCTCGCAGCACTGCGTCCTGCTCCCAGGCCAGGTGTTGTCCCTAAGGAAGGGTGTACCAGGTCCTTGATGTGTGCCCAGAGAGCAGCAGTGGGGCCAGGGCCTGGCAGGAGGTCAGGGCACGGCTGGGACACTGGGTTGTTTGTGCCGGCTGGAGGGTGCCCTGATTTCAGGGAAGTCCATGAGTCCAGCTCATGAGTGTCTTGGTCTGGTCACTGCTCAGAGACACAGGAGGTGACAAGACGCAGGAACTTGTCTCCACTGTGACCTGATGTCTCCGAGGTTTCTGGTGGCTTTGAAGACTGCGACACCCCATCACCATTGCCTCGTTCCCACAGCATTCACTCCCTCCCCTTCTGTCTCCATCCCAGGGGCCGACACCATGAGTGAGACAAGCTCCATCAGCATCGAGGCCACTACCGACAGCAGGGACACCTCGGTGGCCACCTCCATCCTGCTGCCCTTCCCTGCCAGCCGTGGCCGGGAGGAGGGGGACAACCGCAGTGAGCACAGCTACAGCGAGTCGGGAGCCAGCGGCTCCTCCTTTGAGGAGCTGGACCTGGAGGTCACCGCGGATGGGGACGGAGCCCCAGGCCTACTGCCGCCTGACATGGGCTATGCAGGCAACCAGGAGGTCACAGACAAGTGGACCAAGGAGCCCATCGCTGCTGAGAGAGGAGAAGAGTGAGGCAGGGACCAGGCCGCGTTGCTTCCCACCAGGGTCTGAGCTACTGGGAACCGGTCGCCTTTCCCACCTCCTTCCTGTCCAGCCAAGAGATTTGGGTTGTGGATTCCCCCGGGACCTGCTCTCCCTCTTTGCAGAAAGGGTGTTTGACCATTTTGGGGACACCGGGAGGCGGGGGGGTCTCCTGCAGCACTCGGCAGCGCAGGGTCAGTGTGGGCTGGGGGGTGCAGCGAAATGCGTTTACTGTTTGTGTGTCTCTAGATGCATCGCAAATTCCCCCCAGGCGTCTCAGGGTGCGAATGGTGGTGGATGGCAGAGGTGTCCCCTCTCATCCCTGCAGGTGCCCCTCCCGCCCACAGCTTCTGCCACACCACCGTGTGTTTTCCAGCACCAAAGAGTCGTGAGTATGGTTGGTTGGGTTTGTTCCCCTCTTCTCTTCCCCTTGCTGAAAAATTTAAACATCCCATGTAAACACCTGCTCCTCCTGGCACTGCCGCTGGCGCTTTTGGGGTCTGTAATAAAGTGGATGCTTTTCGTCACCGGTGGCCGGTGGCATTGCTGACTGCCTCTTGGCTGATCGCGCCATCCTGCTCTGAGGTGGGGAGTGGGCTGCGTGTGGGAGGCTGCTAGTGGGGTGCCCCCCATGCCCCCCAGCTGAGCCAGGGAGCTCCATGAGGGCTCTGCATCCCCGCTGCCAGGCTCGCTCTCTGCCCAGGTAGCCCAACACGGCCCTGGGACCAGCCCTGGCTTCTGCAAGCTGCCGGGGGAGCAGGGAAGGGTCTCGGCCACTGTGCTGAGCTAGGCTGGGCTGGGTTGGAGGTAGGTGGCATCCGCCCCCATCTTGGGAACCTGCTGAAAATAAAATAATTTACTGGTCCCTGGCCTGCTGGTGGGCTGTGGCAGGTCTGGCAGGGGGGACATCAACCTGCGTGTGCAGTGCCACTGCCACAGCATCCCCCCTGCCTGGTCCCGCAGCTCTGGAGTGCAGGCAGGGAGGGCTGCCCGTGCTGGTCCCAGTTCCCTGTCACCAGCTGGGGATGAGGGAGCAGGCTGGACATCACTGCCACGGTGTGCCGGGGCAATGTCAGGCTGGCAGAACTCAGCCCCTGTCCTGCCCCGGTGCCCCCCGTGTTCCCCGTGCCTCCAGCAGCCCAGGGATTGCTCCTCAGCAGTCGGAAGTGGTGTCCCAAAGCCAGGGCTTGGACTGGGGGGACAAGGGAGGCCTGGCTGCCACCGTGATGGGGATGTGTCCTCCCTGGCTTGGAAAGGTCATGATTAGTCCTCAGCCAGTGATTGACATGAGATTGTTCATAAATATTTTGTGCTCTGAGCGATAAAATATTAAACTCCTCCAGCCCACATGGAAAAATATTGCTCTTCCCAGTGTTTATCTTTGTTGCTGGTTATTACAAAACGGCCGAGCCCCCTGAAATATTTATGCCTGGCTGAGGCTCCCCGGGGGCTGGAGCCAGGAAGCAGATCCTAACACCGCTTATCCCCTAACCCCACCAAAGATGGGGCTGGGGAGGCTCTGCCATCGTCCTGCTGTCAGCAGTGCTGAGGCAGAGCCGGGAGGATGCAGCCAGTGCCAGGCGTGCGCAAGGTTCACGCCAAGTCCTGTCTGCTGGCGGGGGAGTGGGACCTTGGCAGTGCCAGCATCCTTTGGCACTGCACAGCACGTCTCCAGCCCTCCCCGGTTCTCTGTCCCCTGGCTGGCAGTGCCGAGGTCCCCCAGCCAGGCACCCTCCTGTCCCCAGTGCTCCGCATGGGCTGACAGTCTGGGAAGGAGACAGGAAGGGGTTGAGGTGCTGGTGCTGTGGGTCACCAGGGGCAACCTTACAGTAGAGGTCCTGGGTTATCCCCTCCCCAAATCAGGACTGGGGGTGGGGGGAACAGGGCGGGTCTGACTCTTGCTGCAGTGCCCTAACCACAGCCTGCGAGTGCAGCAGCTGCCAGTGGGGAAACTGAGGCACGGGATGGTGGGGTGCTTACTCGGGGGGGTGCCCCAGGGGCACCCCTGGCTGCTGCCCATCCCCGTGGATCTTGTGTCATCCCTTGTCCCGTTCCTGAGTCATGGAGCTCTCTGGGACAGCTGGGCTGCTGGCATGGGAGGAACAGGGACACAGCACATGGGACCCTGGACAGCCCGATGGCTCCAGAAGAGGCAAGTGTTGGAGACCTGGAACGCTACATCCAGCTGCTTCTTCTGCCTTCGGATGGTCCCAAGCCTTCCCCCAGCTTGGTGCTTGGGCCAATGGTGAGTGCCAGGGGCTGTGTGGAGGGCAGGGGGACAGCGGGGTGACACTGGGCCCCCAGGTGCCTCCCAAGGGCTTGGGGAGCCAGAGCCAAGCTGGGAAGGAGCTGTGCTGGGCAAAAAGGAGCAGCCCAGGGGGCACTATCTGTGGAGNCCGGCACCGGCACCGGCACCGGCTCCCGGCACAGCCCGCCGGGCCCAGGTAAGGGCTGCGCTCCCGCCCTGGCGGGGCACGGCGACCCCCCGGCCGTCGGAGCCGCGGTAAGGCTGGACTCGGCTGCCGCTGTCCGGAGCCGGTGCTGCCGGGGCTACCGGGGCTGCGCGAGGGGAGCCGAGCCCGGGCACCGACATCGGCTGGGCGGGGGTGCGAGCGGGGCGGGGGGCACCGGGGTCGGTTCCGCCGGCTCCCACCTGCCCAGCGCCGGGAGAAGTGCTTTAGGGATCCCCGGTGCCCCGGCANGGCTCCAGAAGAGGCAAGTGTTGGAGACCTGGAACGCTACATCCAGCTGCTTCTTCTGCCTTCGGATGGTCCCAAGCCTTCCCCCAGCTTGGTGCTTGGGCCAATGGTGAGTGCCAGGGGCTGTGTGGAGGGCAGGGGGACAGCGGGGTGACACTGGGCCCCCAGGTGCCTCCCAAGGGCTTGGGGAGCCAGAGCCAAGCTGGGAAGGAGCTGTGCTGGGCAAAAAGGAGCAGCCCAGGGGGCACTATCTGTGGAGCTGGAGCTGGAGCTGGGACTGGGGCTGAGCTGGGGCTCTGGGGCTGGGGGAGTGGACGCTGAGCTGGGCCCTGCTGGTGTCTGCCGGGGTGCTGGGCAGGTGCTGCCTGCTCTGGCCACGTCCTGCCTGTGCCCTGCCTTCCCTGGCCATGTCCTGCCTGGATTTGGCCACATCCCCCCCAGCCTTGCCCAAGCCCCCCCAGCTTCCAGCCCTGCCGGTGCCCGGCGCGGCGGTGCCGGGAGCAGGCGGAGGGCAGACGGGGGGGTCCCGGGGGTGCCGATGCACGCCAGGGGTGCCGGGGCNGCGGGCGCCCAGCCGGACCCCCCGGCACAGCCCCGGCCAGGGTAAGGGCTGCCTACGGGCACCGGAACAGGGAAGCGTCGGTGACCCCTCGGCACGGCGGGGACAGCCGCCCCCGCCCCTCCTGCCATCCCCCGGGTGCCTCCTTCGGCTTTCCCCGACCGGGCAGAGCGCTGGCTCCGGGGAGCTGCCAGAGCAGCTGGGGCTCCGGGCAGCTTCGGGAGGATGTGGGGTGGATGGGCCAAGGCCATGACCCAGCCCCTCGGGGGGCTGTGCTGGGGCAGGGACCTGCTCCCCTCTCCCCTCACTGATGTGTTCCCAGCCAGGCTGTGCCAGCTCCTTATGCCTTTGCCTCCTCTGGCCCCCCAAACTCCCCCCGGGCTGAGCAACAGCAGCCAAAGGGCTGCGGTGGTGGGGGGCACTGGGGTGAGCACCCTGGGGAAGGCACTTTGGCCCCTCAGAGCACCAGGGCTCTCAGGCCATGGGGCAGAAGGGAGGTGTGGGAGTCCTGGCAGAGTTTGGTGGCAGTGGGACCTCCAGGGACCCCCAGGAGAGGTAGTGATGGCGGCTGTGCAAGCCAGGCTCACCCTGCGCCTTCCCAGTTCTCACCCATCCCTGTGTACCCCCTGAGGGTGCTGGTGTGGGAGAGGGTCAGGTCTCCTGGCAGGGGGCCAGTGGGAAGTGCTCAGGGCATGGCAGGGCAATGGCACCTTGTCACCTGTCCCCCTCGCCAATGCTTTTGGGAGGGTTGGCTGTCAGCAACCAGCATCGGGCAGGAGCCTTCCCACCACACTGTGGCCATCAGCTGGGCTTGGCTTTGCCTTGCCGGGTGCTTCGCTTCCCCAGATGTTCCCCAGGTGTTCCCACAGGGCTGTCCCCCACCCCGGCTCCATGCCAGTCCAGCTGAGCAGCCCTGCTCGCAGCGTCCCTCAGGGCTTGCCGCAGGGTGGGTGGGGGTTTGCCCTTTCGGCAGAGCGTCACCTGAAGGTGCCCTTCATCTGGCAGGTCCTGCCACTGCCCCAGAAGAGCTGCCACCCCAAGGAGCCGGGCTCCCAGTGCTACTGGACCCCTGTGCCAGGCTCAGCCTGCCGCTGATGGGCTGCATCAGAAATCCACATACCTGCAGCCTCTCTCCTGCTTGAGGAAACCCTGAGTCCCTCAAAAGTATTCTCTGCTTGAAACAATGCAGGGACCCTTCCTCAGCCTCTCCCCCAAATGCCTCCAAATTGCAGGGTCAGGTCAGAGATGCCCTGAGGTGGTCAGGGCAGACAGACAGCATCTGGGGACAGGCACTTTGGGGCATGGAGGAGGAGGAGGTCAGCACACTCTGCACCCCATTACGCCTGTGCTGCTCTGCTGCCCACTCCCCCCGGGCATCACCTCCAGCCCCAGCTGCCTGCACCAGGGCTTCTGCACCAGGGCTCCTCCGCCATGGGCATCACGTGCTCTGGGGGCACTGTGGGGTGTTGATGGGTGCCCTGCTCCTGCTCGGGGACAGCAGCCCCGATACTGGCTTCGGGGGGGCTGCAGGAGGGCCATCACCCCCCCGTGTTGCCCTCCTGCCCCATCAGCCCCCAGGAGCATCCTGCGCTCCAGGCTGCGGGCGAGCCCTGGGACGTGCCATGGCACCGGCAGCTTCCCGTGGCAGAGCAGCTGGAGGTTCCTGGGCTGTTGGGGGGGGGTCCTTCACCCACGGCCCCTGAAACACCGGCCCTGCAGGGCTTCAGCAATCGGCTTCAAATGGGAAACAAATCTCTCCTGTGCTTTGGGAAAAGACAACACATCTCGGAGGGGACTGCATCTCCTGCCAAAAAAAGGCCTGTCTACTGCAAAAGCCTTTGATTCCCCCGCGCCTCCGTGCTTTCTGCAGAGGGAGTCAGCAAACCTGGCTCATACTTTTACTGAAATTTCCGAATTTAGTATCAGGGGAAGGAAGGGGTGGTGGTGAGAGAACAGGCTCTGAAGCACCATGGCTGCGGGAGCCCCCCCTGCACATCACTGCGGGAGGATGGAGCTGACAGCATGTCCCTGCGCCAGCCTGGTCCTGGGGCAGTGGTGGGGCAGGTGGGCTCTGGGGGCTTGGGATGGGGATTAAAACACATTGGGGGCTGGGGGCACGGTGGGCTCATGGCCGGCAGCTTTTGGGAAGCTTCCACCATGGGAAGCTACCAGGGCTACCACAGGAGCCAACTTTTCCCTCCACCCTGGGGAGTGCTGTGGGGGGACCAGACCCTGTGCCAAATTTGTCTCCCAGGGTCCATGTCACTTGGAGGTGTCCTGGTAGTCCCAGGTCACTGCTGGAGCTGTTGCATCCTCTCAGGGCTCTTTCCTATGGGCACCACAGGTGGGGGTGCACTGGTGGGGGGGTACAGGCAGGCTCATGCCCTGGCTCACCTGTGCAGCACCAGCACTGCCTGTGGGGATGGTCCCCAGCACCCCTTGCTGCCCACAGACCCAACGGCTTTTCTCTTTGCTTTTCCAGCTGCCGAGGGCTCCGCCGGGGCAGCACGGCCCCCATCCTGTCGATGCCACGCTGTGCCACTGCCCACCACCAGATGCCTCGGGACTGCCTGCCCTCACCTTGACAGTTGGTGGCAGGTGACACGGGGTGGTGCAGGTCACCTGGCTGGTGCCAGCACACCCCATGGCAGTCTCCTGGGCCGCCTGGCTGGGGCTGATGTGCCTGGCCAGCTGCGTGGCAGCTGGGCATGGCGTGGCTGGCAAGAAGGAGATCAGCACGGATGGGGACCTGGTGATTGGGGGCCTCTTCCCCGTCCATGAGAAAGGAGTGGGGACCGAAGACTGTGGCAAGATCAACGAGCACCGTGGCATCCAGCGCCTGGAGGCCATGCTCTTCGCCCTGGATGAGATCAACAAGGACGGGAGCATCCTGCCGGGGGTGCGGCTGGGTGCCCACATCCTTGACACCTGCTCCAAGGACACCTACGCCCTCGAGCAGTCCCTCGACTTCGTCCGTGCCTCCCTCACCAGGGTGGACGGCTCCGAGCACATCTGCCCCGACGGCTCATATGCCGTCCACGATGATGTGCCCACCGCCATCACCGGTGTCATTGGGGGCTCCTACAGTGACGTTTCCATCCAGGTACCCCCTGCGAGAGGGGCTAGGATGGGGCTGGGCCGTCAATAGAAGTGGGGGGTGGTAAATCCCTGGTGGCAGGGCTGCCATGCCACCACTGGTGTGGCACAGGGACATTTTCGCATCCCTTGGGGTGACACTGTGCCACTTCCCACAGCGGGGGGCAATGCCTGCCTGGCACCTGGGAGAGCCGTTCCTACACTACCATGGGGGGCTGTGGCCCTGATGGTGTCTGGGGTCCCCTGGGGGCTGCAGGGAGCCCCCCACCCACCATAACCCACGGGAGCCAAGCTGGCTGATTCCGTCCCACGTGGGGACGGGGCTTTATTCCCCTCCCGGGGCCGTGGCAGGGAGCGCAGCTCCTCAGCCCAGGATGATGTCAATGCTCAGGTCCACGCCATCCTCCGTGCCACCGCACTGCCGTGTCCCTCACCGCCGCCGCCAGTGGGCCTGGATGGTGCGAGCTGCCTCCTGGTAGTGCCGGTACCGTTTCCTGGCCTGCCGCATCCTTGCGTGGGCCTGGAGCAGGACGCACGCCCTCTCCCACCGGATGTACGCCACCAGCGCCCGCAGCCGCCGCTCCTCCCGCTGTCGGGTGACGGTGCGGTGCCACCAGGCCTGGATGAGGCAGGCGCTGCAGTTGGCCACCACCAGGGCCCGGCGGACCAGCTGCCCCTGCCACCAGGCCTGGATGGTCACGGCTGCGGCATGGCTGTCCCTGTCCCTCCTGACCACCATAGTCCGGGGGGCTGGTGGTGATGGCGGTGCTCTGGCACCCCAGGGGTGGCTGTCCCCAGGGGATGTGCGGGAGTGGGGTTCGGTCATCTGCAGCCTCGTGGGTCCCGTCCTGCGTGGGACAGGTGGGTGGCCAGGTGCAGGGACACCCCCTGGCATGGTAGTGTCGCTCCTGATGTCAGAATGGCACCGGGGCCACCGCAGTGGGGACATGGCAACACTGCTCCCAGCAGGCAGAGCTGCCCGGCATGAGGGGGCACAGTCTCCTCTGCCCCCCAAACCCAGCACACGGGGGGCATGCACCTCTGCAGGGTCAGACATGCGGCTGAAGCAGGGTGGGTGCAGGGGACCACTGCCCCCATGTCCCCAGAGATCCCACAGGATCCCACCTGGGGTGGGTGCAGCTCAGTCCCCAAAACCGTGGCTGTGCAGACCCAGGGGCTGGCTTTGGCAGGGAGCAGAGCATCCCCTGCGGGTGCAGGCAGCTGGTCCTGGGGGCTGCCAGCGGCCCCACACACTCAGATTTAATTTAAGAAGTCCCCAAGACACACTGAACCCTTCTTGTACTTTTACCCTGGCTGGCAGCAAGACATCTGCCGGCCCCTGGATCCCTGCATCCCTCTGGCTGCTGGGCAGAGGAAGACGGGGGGGTGATGGAGGCAGCACCCCTGTCCAGCCCCCACCAGTGCTTGTCCCTTCTCATGCTGGAAGACCCCACACGTCCCCATGGCCAGCGGCACTGTCCCGACTCCGGTTGGGGTGGCGGGGCTGGGGCTGGGGTGTGCTGGCGGCTCCGTGGTGCAGCGAGGCCAGGCAGAGGCATCGCTGCACTCCAGGGCCTTCTTGCCATTAGGGGACTTTGTTGTGGAGAACATTTGTCCCTGTTAATTAAGCCGCATCTCTCGCCCGGGGAGCAGTGAAATGTGAGCAGGCTCCTCGGCCTCGCCAGCACGCCTGAGCCCCCCCCTCGCTGCTGCAGAAGCCTGGGGTTTTACAGCCTCATTAGCAGGGCTTTCTTCCCCTTCAAAGCTAACGAGGGCTTCTGCCGAGTGGCTGGAAGGTGCCGGTCCTGATGGGGGATGCGCAGGTGCCAGTCCCCAGGCCCAGATCTGCAGCACCCCCGAGCTGGGTGGGAGGCTCTGCCCCAGCTCCTGGCCCCCGGAGCCCTTTTTCCCTTGTGCCACAGGGCTGCCAGGAACCCCGGCTTTCTCTTTGCCCACAAGCATCTCCCAGAGATTGCCTGTGAGGGCGTTTCTGCTTTTCCCATGAATCCGGTTATCCCCGCCCCAACCCTGGATTTCAGAGGGGAGTGCATGAAATATTAAAGAAGAAAATAAACACCATGGGCACATCTGAGGCTTCAGACAACCATGTGAATGTGCTGTCCATCCGTCCATCCATCTGCCTGCCACCAGCTGGGACCCTCTGTGGGCAGGCGGTTGCCCCACGGCTGTGCTGGGGAGCACCAGGCAACACTGGGTGTTGGGCAGGGGTCCAGCGGTAGGAGCATCCCTCACTGGGCCAATTCTTTGGATGGTTACCTCTCCTCTTCCACGCAGGTGGCCAACCTCCTGCGGCTCTTCCAGATCCCACAGATCAGCTACGCCTCCACCAGCGCCAAGCTCAGCGATAAGTCTCGCTACGACTACTTCGCCCGCACTGTCCCGCCGGACTTCTACCAAGCCAAAGCCATGGCCGAGATCCTCCGCTTTTTCAACTGGACCTACGTCTCCACCGTGGCCTCAGAGGGCGACTATGGGGAGATGGGGATCGAGGCCTTTGAGCAAGAAGCCCGCATGCGCAACATCTGCATCGCCACCTCGGAGAAGGTGGGGCGCTCCATGAACAAGAAGACCTACGACGGGGTGGTCCGGGCTCTGCTGCAGAAACCCAACGCCAGAGTGATTGTGCTGTTCACCCGAAGCGAAGATGCCCGGGAGCTGCTGGCGGCTGCCCAGAGGGCCAACGTGTCCTTCATGTGGGTGGCCAGTGATGGGTGGGGAGCCCTGGAGAGTGTGGTGGCTGGGAGCGAAGCGGTGGCAGAGGGAGCAATCACCATTGAGCTAGCAGCCTACCCCATTAAAGAGTTTGCTGCCTACTTCCGTAACCTCAGCCCCTACAATAACAGCCGAAATCCCTGGTTTCGGGAGTTTTGGGAGCAGAAGTTCAAGTGCAGCTTCCACACGCAGGACTGTAGCCAGTACTCACTCAAGACAGGCAAGTTTGAGCCCGAGTCCAAGATCACATTCGTGGTCAACGCGGTCTATGCCATGGCTCACTCCCTCCACAACATGCACCAGATGCTGTGCCCCAACGCCACCAGGCTCTGCGATGCCATGAAGCCTGTCAATGGCAAGAGGTTCTACAAGGACTTTATCCTCAATGTTAATTTTGATGGTGAGTCCAGAGATGGAGATGGGGTTTGGCTGCCTAACTGGGAAAAGATGGGTGGAGGGGCAGGGAGGAAGTGAGACACCCAGATTTGACCCAAAACCCTCCAGTTCCTCCAGCCTGCCCATACCCAGGGACCCCTGTGCTGTGAGCTGTGGTTGTCCCAGGATGCCAACAACCCACCGTCACCCTTGGGCAGCAGTCCAGGCCTTCTGTCCCCAGTGTGGAGAAGCTGGTCACCAACTCCCCTCCTGCTAGAGCTGGGTGGGACCAGCCCCACAGAGGACCCACCAGGAATGCGGGTCCTTGGAGACGGTGCTTGCAAGCATCATGATTTATTCATATTTCAGAAATTAAACAGGGGGAGACTCTTGATCAGGGACCTGCATCCTGAGGGATGGATTAGAAGTGTGTCCCCTGTGACTTGGGCTGGACCTGGCTATCCAGGCATCACTGAGAGCCGTGGAGGCTGCCTAGCTCTTGGGCACCTGGGGAGATGGTTCCCCACAGTTGCTTTCCTGCTCCTGACATGGGTATAGGCAGCCAGTATGAGCATGAAGGCAGGGAATGGGTTGGACACTTGCTTGTGGCCATGGTGGGATGTGACTCTTTGATGGAGCCCTGCCTCCATGCCAGGAATGGGCTCTCTCCCACCCCACAGCAGTGACCTTCTCCCCTTCTCTCTGCAGCTCCCTTCAGGCCAGCAGACACCGAGAGTGTAGTTCGATTTGACCGCTACGGCGATGGGATTGGGCGCTACAACATCTTCAACTACCACCACATGGATGGGCGGTACCAATACCAGAAGGTGGGTTACTGGGCTGAGGGCCTCATTCTCAACACCAGCCTCATCCCGTGGGCCGAGGGCTCCATCCCCGTGTCCCAGTGCAGCGACCCCTGCAAGAAGAATGAGATAAAGAGCATGCAGCCTGGAGACATATGCTGCTGGATCTGCATCCCCTGCCAGCCCTATGAGTACCTGCTCGATGAGTTCACCTGCATGGACTGTGGCCTTGGTTACTGGCCCAATGAGACTCTGAATGGCTGCTATGAGTTGCCCCAAGAGTACATCCGTTGGAAAGATGCCTGGGCCATTGGGCCCGTCACTATCTCTTGCCTGGGTTTTATCTCCACCCTCTTCGTTTTTGGAGTCTTCATGAAGAACAATGACACCCCCATCGTGAAGGCCTCCGGCCGGGAGCTCTCCTACATTCTCCTGACCGGAGTCCTTATGTGCTACAGCATGACCTTCATTTTCATCGCGAAGCCCTCCATGGAGGTGTGCACACTCCGGCGCCTGGGGCTGGGCACGTCATTCGCTGTCTGCTATTCGGCTCTCTTGACCAAAACAAACCGCATCGCCAGGATCTTCAGCGGGGTGAAGGAAGGCGTCCAGCGCCCCCGGTTCATAAGCCCCACATCGCAGGTGGTCATCTGCATGGCCCTCATCTCTTGCCAGCTGATCATTGTCATCATCTGGCTGCTGGTGGAGACCCCTGGCACAGGCAAGGAGACAGAGCCTGATAAGAGGTACATCGTCACCCTCAAGTGCAACAACCGTGACTCCAACATGCTCATTTCGCTTACCTACAACGTCCTCTTGATTGTCCTCTGCACGGTCTACGCCTTCAAGACGCGGAAATGCCCCGAAAACTTCAATGAGGCCAAGTTCATTGGGTTCACCATGTACACAACCTGCATCATCTGGCTGGCCTTCCTGCCCATCTTCTATGTGACCTCCAGTGACTACCGAGTAAGGGCTGGAGCTTTGGGGGGCCTCTAACAGGGCCCAACCTGAGTGGCCCTGGGAATTTGGGCATCACAGGGTTTGTGGCGAGGAGATGAGTGGGCCTGGGGAAGGGTCTTTCTTTAGTCATGGACCTGGAAATAGTCACCTCTTGGGACCAGGTGAGGTGTGGCTGAAAGGTCATGCCTGAGGGGGCAGTGAGTGCTGGGGAGATGATACCCCCCAACCCCTCGGCAGGCCGTTTGCTAGAGTGAGGGTGGGAAATGGTCCTGAGACCTCCAGAGAGCTCACCCAACCATGGAGCTGCCATCACCATCCTTCAGCCTCTCAATGAGAAGGCACAAGAGTCCCCAGCTCATCCAGACCTGCCCCCGCAGTGTCCCTGGGGAGCTGAGCCATGCAAGCGGTGGGGAAGCATGGGATGCACATGGCAGCACATCCACCTCCCCCAGTAAGGTGCCCAGCCACAGTTTTGCCAGGCCTGTAGGACTCTGGGGGGGTGGCTGCAGTCAGGGGCTTCTGGAGAGGACCTGGATCCCCCACCATGGGAGCAGGCACTGGGGTGAGAGGTCGGCAAGACTGGTGGGGGTGCTGCTCAGGGTGCCCCCACTTTGCAGGGCAGTCTGTCCCCATCAGGTCAGTGCCCATCCTCTGCCCGTGGGTCTCCAGCAGCTCCACTCTGTTGGAGGGAGCTGGTGTGGGGTGGGATGTGCCCGTGGGGTGGGATGTGCCCGTGGGGTGCAGGCAGCAGCCTCAGCCCAGTGGGGGCTGGTTGGTGTCACAGTGAGGGCTTCATCCCGCCCTGCTTGGGGCAGAGGGCTGATGGCAGGAGCGCCTGACGCCCACCCCTGTCTCCAGGTGCAGACCACCACCATGTGCGTCTCGGTGAGCCTCAGCGGCACAGTGGTCCTCGGCTGCCTCTTCACACCCAAGCTGCACATCATCCTCTTCCAGCCCCAGAAGAATGTGGCCAGCCACCGCGTGGGCACGGCTCGCTTCAGCGTGGCAGTCGCCAGCTCCAGCCAGTCCCACGGTGAGTGTGGGGGCTGGGCAAGGGCTGGGAGGGGCAGGGGGGCACCCCAGCATAGGCCCCTGAAGGAAACTGGGGTGCAGGGTAGGGCACAGCTGGATTTGGAGGGGACAAAGGATACTGTGTGCCCTACGGTTCATCCCTGACCCCATCCCTCCTCTCCCATGGCTATAAGCCTTAAGGCTGCAGCAGAGCCCCAAGGGGGGGTTACTGCTCCTGGGGGGTCCCTCATTGTCCTGGGGGGGGAACAGGCACCCCAGGCACCCTCCACCCCCAGGCGCCAGGGATGCAGCTCCCCAGGCACCCACGACCCTCCACCGTGGGATGCCTCGGGGTGGGGGTGCTGCTGCCAGACCCCAACCCCCCCCAACTACTGTGTCCCCCCAGGCTCGGCCTTGCAGTATGTGCCCACAGTGTGCAACGGCCGCGAGGTGGTGGACTCCACAACATCGTCCTTGTGAGGGACGGGGAGGGGGCCAGGTCATGGCTCCGCCGCTCCCAGCACAGCAGCACCGCACCCCAGCTCCCTCCCCAGGGAGGGCAGTGCCATGGCACCGGGAGCCAGAGGCAGCCGGGAGGCTGAGCCCCTGCCCTGAGTGACACATTCCACATGTTGGGTCAAGTACGTGCCACCCTTCCCTTGCACTCAGCCACCTTATGTGTCCTCCTGTCACCTGCACTGAGCCATGGTGAACACCCACCCCCCCCCATCCTGTGCCCTGTGCTGTGGTGTACACCCCCAGTCCCTGCACTGAGCCGTGGTGCACATGCCCTCGTCACCTGCACTGTCCCTCTAAGTCACCTACTCTGAGCCATACTGGAACCCCCCCCCACACTCCCCGCACTGACGAATGCCCCCCCCCATCCCTTGCAGTGAGCTGTAGGGCACGTCCCCCATTCCCTGCACGAAACCATGGTGCGAGCTCCCTGCCTTGTCCCTTGCACCAAGCCCTGGTACAAATCCCCCATCCCCTACACCACGGTGCACACCATCTTCCCCCCGCGCCATGCCATGGGGCACACCCTGACCCCCCTCTTGCCAAGCCCCATTGCAACTCACACTTTGCTTGCCCGGAGCCCCACTGCACCTCCCTCTCCCTCCCCGCTGCGCCCTGTGCTGATGCACACCGCCCTCGCCCCTGCCCCATGGCCCCCATTTCCACGTGCCAGGCCATGCCCTGTGGCCCCCTTCGACCAGCACTTTGCACAGCTTCACCTCTTTCTCCTCCCTCTCCGCCCCAGGAAAGCCACTACCAGCTGGGCCCAAGCCCCCTCCGTCCCCCCCCTCACAGAGCATCAAGCTTTGCACCCCTTTGGGGGAAAGGGGGGAGGAGTGGAGGTGAACACCTGCTGTCACCCTGGCCCCTGCAGAGCCCGGGGGGGGGGGGTGGCCTGGGTTAAGCGCAAGTAAAAGCACCCAGATACCTGAGCCCAACAAAGTTTTTAAGAGTAGATTTATTTCTGTGAGCAACAGTGTGATTTTTTTTTTAATTTATGTAAATAAAGTGGTTTTGTTTTATGGTTTTTTATTTAAAGTGACTCTTCCAGAACTTGGATGCAGCCAGACGCAAGGTAAGCGGGTAGACCCTCGCAGAGGGCAGAGCCACGTCATGATACAGGGGCCAGCAGGGTCAGGGGGCCAGGTGACACCCCCTGCTCATGTCCTGCTAGCCCCAGAAAGGTGGCTGCACA